>VXBI01000715.1:5335-115031 GCA_013397375.1 Toxostoma redivivum
CAAGCCCCGTTTTTTCCTGTGGTATTGTTGTAGTTTAAGCCCAGATGGAAATTTAGCACCACAGAGTTGATTGCTTGCTCAACCCCTAATCTCTCCCTCTGCTATCCTGGTGGAATGGGGAGCACAATCAAAGTACAGCTATAGGCTGAGTTAAGAACAGCTTAGTAATTGCAAATAAAGTGAAATGTAATCATAATGGTAAATAATAATCATAATAAAAAAGAAGGAAAACAAGTGATACACAATACAATAACTCACTAAAATACACTACTCCCAATACAGTCACTATTGATGGATGCCAGACCCTGTTCCCATACCCAGATCAGCTGCCCTTCCTGGTAACTTCTCCAATTTATATACTGGCCATGATGTCCTGTGGTGTGGAATATCCCTTTGGTGAATTCAGGCCACTTGTCCCAGCTGTGCTCCCTCCCAGTTTCTTTTGTGTATGTCCTAACTGTTAGAGTATGAGACAAGAAAAGAAAGTCTTTGACTTAGGATAAGCATGACTTAGCAGAAACCCAAAACATCATTATTCTTATGAATGCAAAACACAGCATTGTAACAGCTGCTGAGAAGAAATAAGCTCTACTCTAGCTGAAACCACATCAGTCATGTAAGCATAAGAAGGTCTTCCAAGAATTCTAAATGAGATCACTTTTATAAAGACAACAGTAAGGGCTCCCAATGTCACCGTAATAATTCCTCCGTCATTTGTATCAGCACCTTAGGGTTCAATTTTCTCTTTCAGAAATGTCTATATTTGTAAAGATAATCCACAAGTGGAAGATTTCTTGCATTTTGAAAACTGATTTCTTCCATCTCTCCTACCAAAACAAATCAGGAGGAGAATTACCATTCTGCTCTGCTTTGGACAGCATTATCAACTTTAGTTCAACTGAAGCTTTCTTTGATAGGTTCATGCTTGTCGATAATGTGTTTATTGTTTGTTTTTTTCTTGACTACTAGTGCAACTAAGTCAATAGTTCTCAGGTATCAGGTTGGCTCTCTCTTTGATGCCTAATAGTAAACTACCTGACTGGATTTGTGTAGAATATAACAGACATAGCTGAGAAAGCATGAAGAGAATGTGACTACCTCATGCAGTCTTAGCTGAGTCAGAGACATTAAAAATACTTTTTTGCCTAATCACATGCAAGCGAGCCTAGTGCAGGTGCCATTTTTGCCTGATGTCTGTGTTTTAGGATTTTGGGAGATGTTTGCACAAACCAAAAACCTTGTCCCAGAGAAGAAATAAATCTAGATGCAGCTGAAAACACCTATTGCTATTTTAGGGATTATTTAAAGAACAAGGAGGGGTGAAGGTAACTTCTAATGCAGAAACAAATTTGGTACATTTTTAACATCCTATGGAGTCTTTGAAGATCTGCCGAGGGCAAGGTCTTTATAAATTAGAATAGCAGTGGTTAGATAAAAACCTATATTTTTATAGTTACTGCAATATACTCAGATGTGGAAAAGAAAGTTCTTCCCCTTGGCATTAATATTTTGAAGGAACTTCAGGGAGCAAGCTTTATGGAAGGTAAAGCTACTTCTATTTAAAGTCTAGCATTTCCCTGTTTAAAAAAATAGAAGAAAATACTATGGTGGATAAGACCAACATTTTACTTTTTTCCTTTTGACCATTATTTGGCAAAGTCTTCTTTGAAAGCAGTCAAGTTGAGGTGTCCAGGGCAGAAATACACTTTCTGAAACTAGCTGAAATTATCTTGGGAGAATATGCTCTCTTTCATGTCCAAGTGAAAATGCTTTTATGAACAATTTTCCAGAAGAGGGTGCCTTTTCAAAGCTGAGTATTGCTAGTAAGAGAAAACACACCACCCATCCTGTACTGCTTCCAAGGGCTTCAGTTCATTCTGCTGACAAACATATACACCAGACTTTAGAGAATGACATAAGGAAATACAAAAAAAAGCTAATGCAAGAAAGCCAAATCTATCTAAGCTCTCAATAGTATATTGTTGTTGAAGGGCTTTTGAGCCCTTCAAGTGTTTTGTGGATGGTTCCTGAAGGATAGGTGCTCATATTTTTTGTATGCCTTTCCTGAAGTTCCCATTAACACAGTAATAGATCTGATAGATGAAGTACAGCCCAAAGTCAGTAGGTGTTGTCTCATGTTGTTAGATGAAACTTTTCTCAGTTGGAGTGAAAGTAACTTGGTAAGACCTTCTTATTTAGGTATTGAGAATACTATACCTATCCAACCTCTTTTAAGCAGCCTTTTAGCTTCTGTTGGAGCTCTTGCAACTCAATGTGAGCAGCTTTCTGCCCTGCAAAGTGGATTACTTTGCTGTATTTAGAAGTAAGCGTTTAAGCTCTTGAATAGTGGCTCTAGTACTTCTGGAAGGCAAGGAAGGCTCATTGTTCTTCCCTCTTCCTTGTAAATAGTTTGCCAGACAGTGAGACAATCAATACTCCAGAAACAAACCATTTACTTGAGTAAATGAGTACATATCACAAGGATGTCTTGTCATTGTCTTCTCTGCAATGAGCTACCCTCTCCTTTCCAAGGGTACTGTTTTCTAGGAGTTCTACTCAAGGTTATGTCATTATTAGCATGTTTGTCTTAACCCTCTCTCCCATAGTGAGATGATTCCTTCTGTTCCCCTTTACAAGGCAACTAAGGAAAACTATATTGTTGCCTGGAATAAAACACATACCTTTCTCAAACAGCATTAAAATTTTGATATATAGGAAATCCTTAATTGAAAGGCTTTCAAGGTGCACAATATGGTGTTATGCATACATGATAGAGTTCTGCAATTTTTGTAAGGTTGGTTGATTAGTACACCTATCAAATATTGCCCAATTAGAAGAACAGTTGGTTAGGTAATTTCCTCACTGTGTTCTGCCCCACTGGAGTAATTCTGGGGGCTCTATTGTTATGTTTTAAAGTTCTAGTGGAAAAGAAAGTGTCCTTGTTAGTCTAAAAAGAAGACTAAGCAGAATTCCAAGAAGCTAGCATAATATCTAGGAAAGTGCAGCTACTATGCTAAAGCGACAAAGAGTTAGAAACTATACAGCTGTATATTAAAATCTGTAAAACTACAGCTACATATAAAACACAGAAATCTTTGGTTGTCAGTATCAGCTTGCAAATATCCTTATTGTGTCCAGCAATCCTGAAGGCAGAGGACAAGCTGAGGGCTGGACTGGTGGTGGGGATTGCAATAAAACAGACTTTGGTACTATTATTGCTGCTGTTATTCTAGGCCATGCATAGTTTTTAGAAACCTTTAGCCCCATATAATCTGCTAGCACCATATAACGTGCAGGTAAATAGAATGAGAATTTTGTAGCAGGATATACAGCTACCCTCTTCACACTTCCGTCTATTGAGTCTTTAGAACATCTAAATTTTAAGTATTCCATAATTCATTCTACTATTCTCTCTAAGATTACTACGGACAGGCATTAACACCCTTCAGCACAATCTACAATGGTGATAAGAAATGTAGGGGAACCAGCAGACGTCATTTTAGGGAAAGATGATCTTCAGGAATGCCTACGTGACACTCTGGAGAGTGGAGCTGTAAGGTGCCCAGGGCGGCTTCTTAAAAGCAAACGACCTTAGCCAAAGCACATCATGTTTTTTTATGAGAAAAAAACCCCTGAAAACAGGGTCAAGAAAGTATTTAACACGAAATTTTGATCAGCAAAAACCGCAGACCACATGAGTAAAAGGGCTAGATACTTGTATCCCTATTTTTCTGGGGAAGTGCTTTTGCTGAATCTCTTCTGCCATCTAGTGATCCAACAAAGGAAAAATGCCAGCACCCCGTGCTGGTGAGTGAAATGAAAAAAGAGGTGATCAAAATTAGGAGGTGCACAAAGCAAGATGGGAAGAGTGTTTCTGTAAAGTCATGGAATGATCAGAGGAAAAAAGGATGAAGAAAGAGAAGCAAGATTCTTGGGAATTCAACATTTATCAGGGAAATTAAGCCTGACATGAAATCTCAGTCTGGGCTCTGCTGTGGTTTTATTATGGCAGTTAAGAAGCATAAGGGGCAAAGTGATAGTTATGGGAAGATCTCATTTTTCCTATATCTGGTTTCAGATGTAGGTGAAGCCAGGTCCCATAACAATTTATGAATGGAAAATATACATAATACAGAGGGTGCCTTAACTGACTTCAGCTGAGCTGTCTGCAAGAGTAGCATATAGCTGCAAGGATCAGCTCCTTTTTTGAAATGCCTGAGCATGATTATTCAAAAAACTGTGGAGGATGGATGTCTTCTATGTTGTATCCCTGAACTGAAAATAGAAAAAGGTTTTTTTTTCAGTGGCTCCTTGGAGAAGTACCTGTGACAAAGAAAGTATTCCAAATAAAGACTTCAGATACTTCAGAGACTTTCTCTATGTAATAATTATTGTAATATGGCCACACAACCAGCTAGAGTCAAATGAGAGTTTTATAAGACAGTTTCAGTCGGCAGTTAATGAAACTTGGATTATTTCAGGCTATAAATAACTGTGGGAGATAGGTGAATTATGCAATGACACAGTAATTGTTTGGTATGGACACTAAATTTGTGTCCCTGCTATTGCTTTAGCTAAGATGCTGCAGCAGTGCGAGAGTTTTTCTCCAGGGAGAGGAAATAACACTGGTATGAACCTATCCATAGCCTTGCTTCTGAACCAGAAACCGGAGCTGTTAGCTCAGGCAAAATACCATACTGGTGAAGTTATATCTGTTTCAATCCATGTATAAGAGACAGGAACTAGGCATGTAATGTATAGTTTCTCCTTCCTTTCCAGCACAGAATCAGACAGATGGATTTCATGGGTGTGTAATCCCACACCTGCAAAAGTCCCACTCTCTCATTTCTGATAACAGTTTTTGTTGTAACACAACTTCCAACAACACATCCAGGTTACTGCTTAATTTTACAGATCAGAAATAGAGATGAGAAATTTTCCCATGTGAAGATGGGGTACAAAACTCAGAACCAGACATAAATCCAGATTTGTTATATTAGGTATGGGGCTATTCTCCCTAACATGGGGACTCCAAACATTGTAATGCAATTGGTGCTGAGGTAGGAACACTTCTCTAGCAGGTGGAAAACAAGTAAACAAGAAAACTCAAATTTTATATTTCTTACTTATGTTTAATTCTGGTAATAAGTAAGATTTTGCATGTAAAAATTCAAACATTTCTCATTTCATCTAGACAAATGTGATCCTTAGCTGTCATCTATGTTTGTTGTCAGAGAATAAGCAGAATGTCATGTAGGGTGCTCCCATCTCCCTCTTATTTCTAGCTGCCTGACATCAAAGGCATCAATCAATATAGCAAAAATAAAATATTCACTGTGCCCACCATGGCAACATATGCATTTTGATCAGTGCCTTATGATGTAATACACTGGTTGCTAAAGTGGATCCCTATGCTGCAGAATACCATAGCAACAGGAACATAGCTTTGATTTTTCCCCCCCTCTATAAAACCATCAAGAGCTAGAGTGAACTGGCTTTTGCCAGTCAGTTTTCTAGTTTTGTATTCTTATGTTCCAGATTCATAGCTTCACAAAGCAAAACAGAAGTATGTGTAAAGTTGCACACATACAATACACAATATTTATTAAATTAAGTTCATTGGTTTCTGTGCACTGATAGACTTTAAAATCTGCTTGAAGTCAAAAATCAAACCTGAGGACACAACTCCTGTCTGATTTACATTGTTTTACGTGTATAACTCCAGCTTCAGTGAAGATCCACCATGTTTAGACTGATGTAAATGCAAATTTGATTCAGCATCTTAAATATGAAAGTTTTGTGACCTGTTGCTTGTTTTCTTGTTGTTACAAGAAAATAGCCTAGGATTGCAGCAGACCTATTTATTTGTGGGTCAGCTCATAGAATTGTGACCGCATAGATGAACTGTGGTCACAATTGTCAAACTTAAGGCTTCACACCAGCTGCTCTCAGGGCAAATCCAGCTGTGCTGGTAACTGCCAAGCAGGACTGTACTCCCTGTGCCATGAACCTCACAAGGGCAGACCTTCTCGAGCCCTGCACCAATGCACTTGACACACATTTATCTTCTACAACAACTGGAGGGGCTGAGGTTCAGAGACACCTTTACACTTACATGACACTGCTAAGCATTTAGTGCAAGCTGTTTCTAGTTGAAATTTGGAATCTGTCAGTGATCCACAGACTCACAACTTTTGGGAACAATGAATTTATGGCACTGCATATTGAAAAGTAAACTAAACAATACATAGCAAAAACAGTTTCAGTCTGTAAAAGAATTGGGATTAATATTCTGTGTTCTTGGCATCTTGCCTCTTCATGCCTTTTGCAAGAATTAGGTGGTACAACATTGATTTGGCTTCATAACTTGCTGTGTATGACATACCTCTTTGTTTTGGCTGGGATAGGGTTGTTTCTATTCCTAATAGGTGGTAAAGTGCCTGTGTTTTGCACTTAGGATGAAAATGATGTTGATTTCACACTGATATTTTAGTTGTTGTTAAGTAGTACTTTCCCTAACTGAAGGACTTTAGCTTCTCATACCACCCCAACAGTGAATAGGCTGGGGGGAAGCACAAGAATTTGGGAGAAAACAGTCCTTGTTCCAGACAGGAGAGGGCTCATTTTTGTTCTCCAGGCAGGAGAAGATGTGGCCAGGATTTGGAGATGAGTCTATACCAACTTATTGTTCTATACTACCTCATTTTTCAATACCACCTCACATCACTGCTGAGGGACAGAGAAAGGAAGTCTCTGCTGAGGTGAAGGGGCTCCTTTGGGTTGAATTAAGTGTGGGAGTAAGTGAGGAGCGGTAGGGTAATGCTGATGTCCACACGGAGGGAAAAGTTGAATGGTTCTGGTTCTGACACTGGCAGAGCAGTTGGGGTGGTGTGGCTGCAGTCAGGTTCACGGCATTTTTGCGTGTGACTCACTCTCCCTCTCTTTTGTACATGTTTGCTCTTCATATTGCTGTTGTTACTGTTTGTTTTCTTATCTCATTGCTGTTTCCATTAAGTTGCTCCTATCTCAACCTGTGATCTTCATCTTTTGAGGCTCCAGTTCTCCTCTCCAGCCACTCACAGAGGGAAGGGGGAGCAGGAGGGCAAACAAGCGATTCGTGATGTGGTTTGGAGGATCCCAATGAGAGCACTACATTGGGGAGTACCATTCTTAAATCATGACACACACAGAGCCAGAACAGCTAACTCAAACTGTTTGAAAGGATATTCCATGCCATATGATGTCATGCTCAGTTTATAAACTGGAGGGAAGGCTGGCTGAGAGCAGCAGCCTAGGTACTGAATGGGCAGTAGTCGGTGGATAGAAAACAGTTGCCTTATGTATCACTTCTGTGGATGTTGTTGCTATTATTATTATTACTACTGCTACTACTACTATTGCCTCGAACTATCTTTACCTCAACCCAAATATTTTACTTTTCTTTTTGCTTTGAATTTTCCTCCCTGTCCCAGGTAGCAGCAGGGAGTGAGCAAGTGACTGGGTGGTATTTAGCTGCCTGTCAGTTAAATCACAACATATTGTCAGCTACCCACTTGTTCACAAAGGTATATAGGTTGAAATGGCTGCTGTGATATGCAGAATTGGAAAAAGTTTGTTTCTAAAATGTCCTTGTTTTTTCCAGCTGCCTCTCATGTCAGCCAATTAAAACAGAAGTATTCCTGTTACCTGCCAGACAACTCTAATTAACATATTTCAATACTTTTCTAAATTGGGTCGAGAGACAACTTTGCCTTACTTTAAGGGTAATTTTCATTGATTGTACATGTTCTGAGCATGATAAAGGCTATACAGTGGATTTCCTGGAACTGCTGCACACAAAACTGCGTAAAAGTTTTCCTGGAATTATTACCAGCGACTTTTAGTGACTAACACCCTGAGAAAGTTACAGCACAAAGCTATTAAATATGTGCTGACATCCAGTGGGTAGCTTGTGAGGGTGAGAAATTGAGTCATGCCACTAATGCTTCATACACTTGTCACCTTCATTAGTTCTAACCTCCTGTGCACTGTCATTCTGAATAACTTTAAAGAAAGTTAAACTCTTTTTTGCGAGACCTTTGAGACAGAGCTACCTCCACACAGATTCAACTGTTATTTGTGAATTGACAAAATGTTCATTTACATCTTTGAGTCTATAGGTATAGAATGTGTACTGGGTTTATGTGGCCAGGTTTTGGTAGCAGAGGGGGTGAGGGAGGTATGATTCAGGGTGTCTTCTCTGAGAAGTTACTGAAAGCTTCCAATGTCCAATGGAGACAATGCCAGCTGGCTCAAAGATGCACTTGACATTGACCAAAGCTGAGCCTATCAATGGCAGTGGTAATGCCTTGTGATAACTATTTAAGAAATGGGAAAATACTGTAGAAGAAGCAGCCCAAAGGGAAAAGTGAGAAAATGTGAGAGAAAGTCACTCAGGTCAGTGGAGAAGGAGGGGCAGGAGCTGGTCCAGGTACAAAGCTGAAATTCCCCTGCAGCTCCTGTTGCAGTTAATGGTGAAACAAGTGTGCCCCTGCAGCCCATGGAGGTCCATGGGTATGCAGAGATCCACCTGCAGCATGTGGAAAAGACCTACCCAAAACCAGGTGGATGCTCAAAGAAATCTGTGACCCTGCGGGAAGCCCACCTTGGAACAGGCTCCTGGCAAGACCCATGGACCCATGGAAAGAGGAGTTCGTGCTGTAGCAGGGTTTTGGTAGGCCTGTAGAGAGAGGAGTCCACACTGGAGCAGGTTTTCTGGCAGGACCTGTGACGGCATTGGGGACTAACACTGAAACAGCCTGTTCCTGAAGGACTGCACCCCATGGAAGGGACACATGCCAGAGCAGTTCATGAAAAAATGCAGCCCATGGAAGGACTTGAAAGACCCACATTGGATAAGTCTGTGGGACTGTCTGCTACAGTAGGGATTCCACAATGGAACAGGGGAGGACTGTGGGTGTTCCTCTTCCTGAGCTGGAAAGAGATGTACAGAAAATCTGTGATGAACTGACCACAGCACCAATTCCTCATCACTCTAGGCTACCGGCTGATGGGGATGGAGGTAGAGAAAATCACAGGTAAAACTAATCACAAGGCACAGAGGGAGTCTTTTTAAGGTTTGGTTTTGTTTCTCTGTATCCTACTCTGAATTGATTAGCAATAAATTAAATTTTTTCAGTTTTGTCTATGACGGTACTTGGTGAGTGACCTCTCCCTGTCTTTATCTCAAGCCATAAACCTTTCACTGTATTTTCACTTGCCTGTACAGCAGAAGATGAGAAGGATCGAGCAACTTTGGTGGCACCTGGCACCCATCCCACTACAAGGTCTGCCCATCACACATGCTAGCAAGCATTTGATTAAATAAAATATTTCTTTTGAGGTCTGGGATGTAGATTTGTTGCCACTGGTATTATCAGAAATGTGTTCCTGGGCACTGATAGTTCAGGGACCAAACTGCCAGGGTAATTCCAAGCTGGTGAAATGCACTATTCTATTTTTGTGTTGAGAGAAACACAAAGAGCTCTACACTGGACTCCTAGCACCATCACAAGGACACAGGGTAAATATGGTGGTACATGATGGCACTTGGTAACAATCCGCTCCAGCTTTCACTGCTCTTTTTGCTTCACTGAAGATGTAAAGTCCCACATATATTGTCTTTTGATTAAGCCATCATCAAACCACGTGGGCAATCTCTTTGAGCGGGTGTAGAGAAATATCATATATACTCTACAAAGATTGCCTTTCACCTAATCAGCTATAGAGGAATCTTAAAAAGGAAAAGAAACACACTGCATCTCTTCTGCAGGAGGAAGGTGGCTACCTTATAGCTATATGAAAGGCTTTTTGAGCAGTTTATGCATGATTGTATTTACTAGCCCAAATAGCCCTTTTACCCAGCATACAATTGTGAAATAGAAAGAGCAGCCATTTCAAAAGACTGATACTAAATAGAGCATGGTAAGAAGTAGCAAAGAGAGAGAGTGTCAGTGATGATTTGTAAACAGAGCACATTGGGTGTGCTCTTCTTGGCAGCAAGAACTAATGTTTCTGATTAATTTTCCTTGGAATAATATATTACAGACTCTAAACTTACTTAAAGTATAAACCCTGCTATAACCAGAATGC
The DNA here is from genome assembly GCA_013397375.1 of Toxostoma redivivum. Classification (NCBI taxonomy): domain Eukaryota; kingdom Metazoa; phylum Chordata; class Aves; order Passeriformes; family Mimidae; genus Toxostoma; species Toxostoma redivivum. The sequence continues at coordinate 15,467 of VXBI01000715.1, forward strand.
TGGATAAAAATTGTGGATCAAATCCATGCATTTTCTTTAGGAAGGGTTCACATTAAATATATGATCATGTATCTGTCCTAATCAGGATTATCAACATCCTTTAAAAACACTGAAAATTGAGGATAGCATACACTGAAAATTGAGGATAGCATACAGTCTCCTAAACCTAGGTGGGTGAGGCCAATGAAAAACATCTAACAATATAAGAGCAGAGATAATAATCACACGTAGTAGCAATACTGACATAACTTTTCTGGAGATTAAGTTAATAAACTGAGCTTCACAGGAAGCTAGCACTTTCACAGTAAGTTCAAATAAACACCCCCTGGAAATAGCTGTACTAGCAGCTGTCTAAGTTAATGAACTTGAATTTCCTGGAAAAGATTCTGCAGTAATTAATGGAAGATTGAAAAGTTAGTAATTGCTTTACCTGAATAGACCATCTGCACAATTTTTATTTGCAGAATGTGTCAGAATTTTCCAATGTTCCTGTACTTTAGTTCTGACCTTTTTCCCCAAACCTTTAGCATTAATGATGTCATAGGATAGTAATTACTCTCTTTCTCCCTCACTCTCTCCCCCTATCTCTGCACAAAACTTACAGTTTTTCAAGTCCATGAAAGTTCTGAGGCTTAAAATCATAACACACTTTCTTCTTCAAGGGGATCCTGTAAAGGTCTCCTACATTAAGCTTGCTTGACAGGGAACAGTCATGGTATGGACCTGATTTTTCCTGCATTTGATAATGGTCAAATATGTGTAAAAGTTCCTGGTTGGTGACTCCAGGATCAGTTTTCACAATGATTAAAAACATAGATATAGAAGAATTAATACAGGAAACTTTACTTGGAATCTGGGTATTTTCCTTCAGATGAGTTAAATCTAAAGAGGGACCAACTTCCTGCACACTCCTGTGGGCAGAAGAAGGAGGACTGTAGCATAGAGTGGCTAGACCCCAGTTTGGGTGCTTGAGTGGCCAAGCTGATGAGGTAGAACAAGTTTGCAGCTCAGTTCATGTGAAGCTATAGCTCCATAAGTATAGGTAGGAATATATATATGTATATATCCATATATGTTTACACATAGTTATCTTGGCAGAAAATGCAAATTTCTGAGAAGAGTAATTTCTCTTCATGCAGTAAAGACATCAAAAAGGGCAGAAATACTGTTGGAAGTTGGTGGCAACTCTGAATATTATTTGTAGTTCATGGCTTTCTGTAAGCAGCAGCCAAGTCTTCTGAATCTGATTTTCTTCATGCCTATAGCAGTTTAATCTGGCAAATTAGTCAGTTTCAGGGTAGACATAAAAACAGGAGAATAAGGCTTAGAAATGTTCTTCTATTCTGATTTGTAGTGGGAGAAGAATTCTGCAGCAAGTGGTGTCTTCCATTTATCCCCGTTCAATTTATAAATAATTCCAAGCAAGTCAGAGGAACAGGGCTGTTAAAAGATGAAAAATAAAAACTGCATGGGGGAAATTCACACTCATTGTAGCAAAGGAAATTTTTTATTTCCTTTCTTCCAAGAAGCACAGTTCTTATTTATGATCTAACCTGTCAAAAAAATTAAAACTTAACCTAAGTGCAATGAAAAGCAGGTTGATCCAGTATCTGGCAACACACTTTCCAGGAATTCAGACTGTAGTTTCCTCCAGGGAAGATCTCCGAATGATTTGCACTGGGGAAGGAAATAAAGCAGAAATCAGATAAAAGTCCTTTTCACAGAATCAGAGTTTTGTCATGGGAATCTCTCTTTGCAGTATGTGTATATATACACACACACATGCACATGGGAACACACACTTTCTCCAAAGCAACTTTAGATGTGTTAAAATTTTATGAGAAACAAAACAGAGAGAAGAAGACTTTCCAAAAACCAGCCAAATGCCACATCCAGATGTTCTCCCTTTTTATCAGGATAATTTCTGGTTTTCTGTATAAAGTCCTCATGCCTCTAGTATATCTCCCTAGATAACTGAAATGATTGAGGGTATCACTTCTCTATTCAATATTTTTGTATTTTTAAAACATCTACTTAACATTTCTTCTGCTGAAAATAGAGCAGGTTCTTGTCTTCGTAGCAACCTGGTAGAGTTGAAATTAGTGTGATGAGCAAAAGTTGGAGTAATAAAGAAATAAAAATGATTGAATGTACCCAGAGATGATTTTTGCTGTATGAGTTCTATTTTCAATAGCAAGGAAAAAGGGTGAATTAGGAGTATTTATTTCTAAAGTAATTAGTTGTGAAAATAGGAAAAAGAAAACAAACAAAGAAACCCCAAAACAACAACAAAACCAAGCCAAACTAAACAAACAAAAAAGCAAAAAACCCCAACCCAAAACAACACCCCCCCCAAAAAACGAAAAACAAAATGAAACAAAACAAAAAAACCCCAAAAACAAACAAATAAACAAACAAAACCCCAAAGCCCCCAAAAATCCACAAAAAAAAGCCAAACTAAAAAGCAGCACATTAGGACAAATTTGAAAGGTTCTTGCCATAACCTAAATACATAGGCCTTTTGTTCCTTTTGAGATAATTTTAAGTATATCTGAATAGATTCCTTATTTAATATCAATATTTCTTTCTTCTCTTCCTTGGATATTGGATAGAGAGCTGTGAAATACTATTTATCTTTAAATATTTTTCTACTTTAAATGCATGTAAAATTTTCAATGCAAACAAGCCTGATTACTATTATGTTCAGTCACATTACAGGCAGAAGAGGGGAGGGGAAGGCTCCTGACTTTTTTTCAGTTATTGCTATCCTCAAATACTATGTTAACATTATATTAGTTCAAATACTTAATTTGGGTTTTTTGTAAGTGTTTGAGATAAACCAAGAATCATCAAGTCTAACTTCTGGCCCTGCACAGCACCATCCCCAAGAGTCACACCATGTTCTGAGAACATTGCCAAAAGGTTCTTGAACTCTGCCAGGCTGGTGCTGTGACCACTGCGCCCTGGGTATCCTGTTTCAGTGCCCAAACACCTTATGGGGAAAAACCTCTTTCTAATACCCAGCCTAAACCTACCCAACACAATTTCAGGCCATTCCCTCAGGTCCTGTCACTGGTCACCACACAGGAGAGCTCAGTGCTTGACCCTCCTCTAATGAAGAGGTTTTAACAAAGATATTTTGAATTGTCTGTTGGTTCTGTAGGTGTTTGTCATGTAACAGAAAAATGCCCCAAGAAGAGGAAAACTATTAAACAGCTTTAAAATAGCCATTCTGTTAAAAGATGCTAGTTCACTGAAAACAGATACTTAAGAAAAAAAGCCAAATGCAAAAAAATAAAAATAAAGTTACACTTTTCCCTAAATTTTACTCAGAAGATAAAGGGTTCTCAATACCTGGTGAAGAGATGCTGGCAGCATTTAACTACTTCTGTGCTCTTGGGAGGAAAATCTGTGAAGTTGGTAGCATTTCCTAATAAAATGTGGCAAGGAACTTCCAGACCAGGGACAGTCAGCATTCCTGTGAAGGAAGTTACAATTTTCTTAAGGAGTAATGAAGAGGAAGATAAGACTTGAGAATGTGAGTCATGGGGTCTTGATCAAATGAACCATCTTGGCTGACGCAAAATCACCATTTCAGGTAATTGTGTAAAGGTACAAGGTCAAAAACCTTGAACTGTGGGACTTCTAATCTGAATAATTTTAAAGAACTGAATTAAGGAGCAACAACAACAATTTATTTACTTTTTAGATGTAGAAATTAAACTACAGCAACCTGTTACACTTCTTGTTTTGCTTTAAACTGAGTTTGCTTTGATATTCTCTTAAATTTCCTACAAACACTAATGTCATCATTCACTGGAGTAATGGAGACAAGAAAATATGAAAGTGATAGCTCCTTCTATATGTAATGTTATGGAACTTGGACACATTTTTAAGATGTTCTAATCCTAACTGGGGAAATAGAAATTGCTTGTTTTTTCTACTTTCTCCCAAGTGTGAGGAAAGCATTTGGCAGGAGTGGGTGGAATGCAATTTTCTTTCCAAAGCAGATTCTATTATATTGGAGAGATTTTCTCAGTGTCTGTTCACAATATTATTCTTAAGATCAGTATTGTGAAACGACACATTTTAGTAGGGCTTCCTGGCTCCTCAGTTACGCAGAGTAGTGTCATGTATTAAAATATTATGGATGGCTGTGAGACTAATTTTATTTTAAGCATGCTGTTCTGTAGCCTTCAGAAAATAGTGTGGGCTTATCTTTAAAATGTGTATGTTTCTGTTGCTACCATGAACACAAAGGCATAGAGAAGTTTTGGTAGAAACAGACGTAGTGGTTTTAGTTACATAAACTACCAAGATCTTTCTTTGCTGTTGAAATATGAGTATTTAACCTTCATCCTACAATTTTGTATATTATGTGCTCAGGAAAGAGAACTGGAAAAGGGAATGTGAAATACTGAGGATAAATTTTACCTTCTGAAACATAAATTAATTAATCATCTTTTGAACAATTAATTAGTTCTTTTTCATTTACTCCCTAAAATGACTGTTGGATTGTGATTCTTCACTCAAATTGAAGCTGAAATTTTGAAAATATGGATCAGCTGTGGAGTCCCATTTTAGGACCATTTCAGAGGCCTAAGTGCTCTGTGGAAATAATACCCACTCAAAATATTGGCTTAACATGACAAAGAGTTGTTCAGGTTCTCCCCTACTGTTTCTTTTTTACACACTTTCATTCCACATTTCTGTTTCTTTTCCAAAATTAGCTCTCTATTCCCATATCTAGTGGTGTGGAGGATGGATTGTAATTTATCTATAACTCGCTTTTATTAGGAGTCATGTGTTCTGCGCAGACAAACAAACAAACTAAAAAAATCCCAGCAAAAAACACCTCCATTGAAACACCATACCAACGTCCCAAAAACAGAGACAAAACAAAAACGGAAGAACTAAAATCTTTACATCTTTTCAAGAACCTTTTGTCTCATCCACTTTTAATCCTGCCAAGCACAAAAATACACGTGGGGTTTGAGTGACAGGGGCAGAACACGGTGTGGTGCTGGTGCGCTGCCACGTGTGGTCACTGACTGTAGGGGACACCAAACCCCAGCACTGTACCTGCAACACAAGCTGTCATGAAACAGGCCACAGTTCCTGCAATCATTGCTCTGAGAGCACCGTCAGCTATTTCCTTCTTTTTTGAGGGAGAAATGCTTGCTACGAAGAAAAACAAAGTGTATGTCAAACAGAAATACATATAAGGAAGGTGAATCTGCCAGTTTTTGCCCGAATAGGAGTTATTTACCACCCTGCAGTTTAAATGAAGGGAAACATGGAGGAAAAATGTCACATTTTTAGTATGTTATTTGGAGGCCAAGTGCCAGCGTTAACTCTCTCTGTTAAGGGAGTGGTTTATATATAAAATGCTAACTTCTGTTTGCTTTGGTAGTTTGCATGTCTGTGCTGGATGACTGTGCTCTTCACAAGAGTCTGGCCCCATGGCCGGGTCTTGCTCCTCTGTGCTGCCTCGGATGGTTTATCAATTTTTCCACTGAGATCTGAGAACCTTTTTTTTAATTCTTTCCCTACAAGCCTACTGCATACTTGTGATATTTTTACTGGAAATAGCCAAATTCATCTTTCAAACTATGCTATGGAGTTGAAGCTCATGGGTAGTAGTAGCAGCTCAGGCTCATGTTTGCGGGCTAAACAGGGAAGGCTATCAGAAGGGCTTGGTTCCTTCCCCTTTCCTTCAGCACCTCTCCCAGTACCTCCACACCAGAGCCTGTACCCCTCTGGATACCCTTCCATTCACAGTTGAGTGCTAGGCCTTGGCAGAGCAGCTGCTCAGCCCCTAATATTGCTAAACTTCATCCCCCAGCCTCGTCCTTTGGGATTTGCTCAACAAACAAATTGTGAGAGTGGTTCTTACTCAGGCCTCCTATTACCAGTCCCAGGGAGCCGAAGTTGGCAAACCCACAGAGAGCATAGGTGGCGATGACTTCAGAACGAACCTGAAAAGCAAAGACATGCTCTCTGAGTGGTTTGAAACAGCTCATTGTGATTTAAAGGTCTGAAAACATGGCATTGTGGCTCTGAGCACAAAAATAACTGTTTTGCTTGTGCTGCCCAAGGTCTGGCTTTCAGAAAGGTAGACTTGTTCTCTTGATGAAAGTCACAGGCTTTTACACCCACTGCCCATGTGAGGACTCACAAACTATGTGATGATTTTATCTTTCATGTATATTATTGTGCCTTTTTGAAGTGAGTACTAGTAATTATATACAAAAGAAATCTTATCTTACTAGAGGCAATTTAGCTGCTGTTTTCTGAAGGTATGAGTCAGAGAGCTGTAACTCAACTTGTTTTTCACAGCTGGATGCCTCTTTAAAACTCTTTTGAAACCTCAGGTTTTGGTATGTATCGCTGACTTCTTTGTCCCTGAAGCAGAGGGCTCTATATACAAAGCTGCTTTGTGCCTGCTCCACCCTATGCAAAGGCAGCAAATTGATCTCTTAGGAAGTGCGTACATTGATGAGTTGGCAGGCAGGGAGGGACATTATGATTTTGGAATCCCCATTTACAGCTTATTTCCATACTGACTTCTTGTTGAGGGTTGAATCATTCCCTTTGTCTTTCTGTGGAATTTTCCCCATTGTTATGCTAAGTATTTGTGGCTACAGCTTACTAATAGTTGTCTCTCACAGGAAGGTGAGGGGTACAAAGGGAACCAGAAAAAGGAAGGGTGGGGACAGGGTGGGCGCTCGGGCTGAGAACTCTCGCTCGCTTGCTCGCACGTGGAGTTGGAGGAAGACGGCCAGGGCTCCTGCCTGGCATCCTCTCCGCGTTCCCAACACTGGAAGCCACGTTCCCTGCTGTTGGACATTGCAGTGCTGCCTTCCTGCTTCATCCTAGTGCCTACTGCTGAGCAGCACGGCCACACCGTGAGGAGGAGCGGCCCCGCCATCCCTGTCACCCCTGGGCCGCCGCTGCCATCCCCCAGCCCCTTCAGCTGTGAGAGCTGCCCTGCCCACAGCACCGGGAACGGAGCGCAGGAGAGGGAGCCTGCATCCAAAACGGGCTGGGACTGAGCTAGACTGCTCTGTTTTGCTGTCAATTTCTAAAGCTGTTGTTGTTTTCTGCTGTTTGCCTGGTTAGATATATTAGTAAAGAACTGTTATTCCTATCCCCATATCTTCTGCCTGAAAGTGACTGATTTCAAACTATAATAATTGGAAGGGAAGGGGGTTGCAATCTCTATCTCAGGAAAAGGGGTTCTTGCCTCTCCTTAGCAGATACCTGTCTTTCAAACCAAGACACTTCTGCCCCCTATCTCCCCTTGGGTGACATCCACTAAACCTGGACCTCAGAGCAGAGACACAGTTGGCCTTTGCCTCCACGGAGGGACCCCTCACAGGACACAAAATGACTTCACGTGAAATCTGGCTACAAAACTTGCAAACCGTCAGACAAGTGTAGTTCAAACATTTTGAGAAAGGAGGCAACATATCTCAGCAAATGGATTTTTCTCCCCCTGGCAGCTCTGAATTCCTATTTACTGTGGTTTAGGTTCAAGCTAAAAATGAGTGAGTGTTCTAGCAGGTTTCCTGTTTATTAGAAGTTCCTCTGGTTTAATTCCTCTTTTATGAACATCAATTTGGAGATACTTTCAATCAATCTGTACAAATGCAGGAAAATGTTTTTCAAGTACCCACTCTACCAGCTTTTCCTAGAAAAAGCTCTGTGTACTCTGATTTCCCTGCTTTAATTTGCACTTTCCTAGCTCTGAAAACAGGAAGCCATGTAATTAATGACTCAGGTGAAGACACTTGTTTGCTCAGTCTGAGTGAATATCTGTGTGTGGATGAATTAGAGAGCTCTGAAGCTGAAAAGAAATAAAAAATGGAAGCCAGGCATACCCTCAACCTGAACTATTGTGCTGTAATTACAGTGGGTACCAGCCAATTTTTACCAGCATTATGAATCAAAATTGTTTATATTTCTCAGAGCTTTTTGCCATGGAAGTTAATACAGCTCTTTATAGGTACTAGAAGTCAATGTGAAAGTTCTACATGACATCTTATGGGGAAAAAATAGTGATATAAAGTTTCTAGGATCTGTGTTTTAAGGCTGCATTCCACACTTAAAAACTTATTCACTCATGCAGGAATTCAGTATTCGTGTAGAAGGAAGCACAGCAATAACAAGGCACATTAAACATCCTTCTAGCCCAGAGTTCTATTGCCAGGAATTTCAGCAACACTAGTAATGAATGCTCAGGCAAGGGTGTGAATATTTGATCAGACCATCTGGCTTTCTACCTCCACCGGTGAAATCTGTTCTGTTAATCAGGAATGCAGGTGGTCAGGAATTTGGTTTTGGTTTTTATTATAAGAGGTATCCGCAGCATCCCGTCTGATTTCAAGAAGCAGGTAAGAGCTGTACAAAATACTTTCTAATTCAGGGTTTCTCTGCAGTGAAAATCTGTCTTGATTTGAGAAAGAAGGATCAATGGAGATGTAAAGTTGGATACCATGGTTTTTCTTGCCTGTGGTCAGGATGAATTCAGCATGTGCTGTGTGTGTGAATGTCATAGTGGAGCAGTCACATCTGCAAAGGTGAGCTTTGATCACTTGAATGACCTTTGGTGCCGTGCACACAGGCAAGATGCTCTTATCATTGCCTTCCTCAGGGCACTGTAGCAGGATCTGTTGCTTACCCAACAACTTATTCTGTTGGTAAACTGTGAATGAGAGGTGGGACAAGGCTGGAAAGCTCAATTGAGACTGACTGGTTAGACTCAGCCTGGCAAGGGAGGTGTATGCCATGTACTACATGTCTTTTATTACTGCCCTCTGCAGAGGGAACAATAGCCTACAGCAGAGGTGTGCCAGTAACACCACCTGCTAGAACTTGCTACATGCGTCTCTTCCAAGTTAAATGCTTGGACAAACCTCTGAGGGCAGGAGGATCTTCAAGTTCTTCCTCAGGGTTTTCTTGGGAGAGTAGCTCATGGAGAAGTGCTGAGAATCAGGTAAGAAGAAACTTGCCTTGGAGACAGCCTCTGTCTTAAATTTGGTATCCTGTGGGACACTGCATGTTTCCCAAACCCTTCTGTATCCATGCTTGTTCAAGACAACTAGGACAATAACAGTCACAGCAACTGCACAGAGCAGTTTCATAATTGCACTTTCATAATTGAACTCTGTTGCTCAAAAACACATCTTAAAGTAATATGCAACCATTTTATGCCCATATTAAAAAATAAGTTGAGTTTCACCTTTGGAATACTTGATCAAATAAATCTGTAGAACAAAAATAGTACTTACTGTCATATACTGTTTCACACCATTAATGTACATGCTTCCACCCTTTTCTCGGTTTTGAATCAGCTTTGAAAGGCGCTCATAAGCCAAAAATTCATTGAAGAAAGTTTTGTAACCTAGTAGTCCACCAACAATAAAACTGTCTTCCCAGTCTACTCCCATCATGAAAGAGAATGGCATGAAGACATAGGCACAAATGTTCTGCAGAATGTATAAGAAAAAAGAGGTCAAAAGACATGGCCAAAGAACAATAGGCAGGTAGTAAGTTTTCTAAACTTAAAATAAGGATGGTTTTATTTTAGCAGGAGAAAATTGGCCTTGACTTTTTGCTGCCACGAACTCTGGGAGTTTTTAATTGTCAGGCATGCTTGAGTAACTATAAAACATTAGTCCAGACTCTAGATATAACAAAATATTATTATTTGCCACTAATTTTTTATCTAAAATAAAACAAAGGTTTTTGTGCCATCTTTTCCTTCAATAATAGCTTCAAATTAGGCACATTGTTTGATGAAAAGAAGGAAGATTAAACTAAAAGAGCTGATAAGAGAACTGAGGGTTCTAGTTCTTCTGCTGATTAAATCAAATGTGTTAATGAATGCTTAATTATCAGGTTATTGGACTGCAACTGGTGTAAACAAGAGTTGTCTCTGCATAAAATATGTGCATCTGACACAATTAGAGCTGTACCTATTCTTTCCTGGCATTATAAGATTTATGCAAATTTAAAAAGAAATCCCATATCACAGTATAGCTTATTTCTATATGAGAGAAAATAGTGAAAACTGTGAAAGGGTTTGGTCAGATTGTCCTTAGGGAATGTAACAGAGGTCTTTAGGCAGTTATTATTTCTGACTGGTTTCTCTGCCGACAAAAGGTTACATGCTAGTGTCTCTCCTAAGGGAAGATTGGCTGCATGCATCATGTCTGTATATCTCAATTCCTTGTGGACTATCTACCTGTCCAAATCTTATACCACACAACAGTTATGAAAATATGAGCCCCTGCATGAGTATGCCTGAGGCATGCATACTTGTGCCTTTCCTCAGCTACAGGTGTCTGGGGTGCAGTGAGGTATCTGTGAAAGCTTGGCAGGTTAATAATAGTATTGCTGAAGCCATATCTGTTATGAATGGCTATTCACCTCTGCAGCACCTTTAACACAAGTTATATCCTTGTTTCTCACAGGGCTTTTATTAGAGTCTTGCAAAATAAAAAGGCCCAAACCACTGGAACTAGGTGGTTGCATTGGGTCAAAAATGACATATTGCCCTGTGTTCAAACAGAAGTCCTGTTTGAAACCCATTTGTTCTGTTGAGTGTTTTGGGTACAGTTTTACATTGAAATTGTATTGAGAACTAAGTCTGGTTTCAGACAAGTCCAGCCTTTCCCCAGTGTCCCTATCTAAGTGAACCTAGTGAGCATTATGGGTTTGATGGGACCTTCTGAAGCTAAAGCCACTTTTATGTTTAGCTGAAGGAGATGCTAATGGCTTGGCAAGTGTCTAACAAAAAGATGTGCTGCACTGCCAAGTCAGAGAAGGCAGGTGCTAGCCTGCTCTGCATAAACATACCCTGGGGACTAGCAAGAACACTGCAGAGGGAAACTATATGCTAACTAATAGATACAGAAATACTTACATGGCAAACACTTTTTACTTTAACTGTTAAGAAATTTTCAGAACATGTAAAAAAAATGTGGGTTTAGATCATGTTAAAACACAAAATGAGAACAAAAAAAAACCCAACTACAAAGAAACCACACAAGCACTTAAATTTGCGAAAGACAAATTATGCATGTATGTCAGCTGGAAGAACCTGGAGACCATACCTCAAAGGTCAGCTGTGGGTAGTCAAACAAGTTGCCCACCCAAGAAAGGGCTGAGTCAAGGAAGCTCAGCAGGGCAAGGAAGGAGATCACATTCACGGCGATGTTTGCGACCAGCCCGATGGAGGTAGAGGCACCCTGACTGGCTGCTTGCAGCAGATTCTTTGATTCACTTTGCCAATGAAGAGAAAATCAGAGTGTGAACATTTTTAAATTCAAGAACAAAGAACTAAAAGGTACATGCACTTCATTAGAATTCTAGTACTGAAGCTGTCTGTACACTCAGAGAGAAAATAATGAAGAGGAATGATGAGGTGAAATAGGCTTTTCCTGTCAGTCCTCATGCACTTGAAGCATAGGCTTGTAGTGCCCTGAGGATGAATTCTGGTACATTCAGGGCTGGGCAGGATATGGATCAGATCTCAAAACCATAGCATTGCTAGGATTAGAGTAGTGGTCACTGCTCTGCTTCCATGCAGCCCTTACAGAAAAGCCTGGACCATTCAGGAACAGATCCTTCCAGGCCTTTTTGCTTTGCCTGTCATTTGCAAGAGAAATCTCCCTGCAGACGGGCAACAAATTTGCTGCTGTTGAAACGATTGTTTTGCCTTTGCTTTTTACATGTTTGCATTTGCAGATTCATTACAGAAAAAAGACAGCAACACGAAAAATGGGAAAGCCTTCTGGCAGGTCACCTTAGGTAGTTATTTCCCTCTTTCTTTGTAGAGTATATAGTTTGGCCCAGGTCCTTGGCATATGTTAGATTGTAACAGGGCACACTCACCTGAATTCATAAATCAACCATATGCAGTATTTAGTCTGTAATTAATTTATTGCTTGCACACCTACAGCGTAATCCCCCTAAAATTTATGTGTGAGGAGTTATTTTTCCAGACCTCATTTTTCCAGTAGCATTAACTAGTACCTAGATCAGTTTACCTTTTTGCCATTTGTATGCCACTCCTCAGAGTTACCACAGGCTTTTCAGTTTCAGGCCAGAATAATTTGGAGGCAGCTAACGATGCTGGTGCTGACATGACAGAAGCAGTCAGTAGATGGGAGGAAGAAACCTAGAATTCCAGGTGACAGAAAATACTCCATTATAATCATACTACGCACAAACACGTAGGAATGCAATTAAATTTTTTAGTTGTTTGGATGATTTTTCTACAGGAGGTCATTAAAAGTTCATATTGCTCATAAAGAAGAGAATGACCTGTCAGAAGACCAGGGATTTTGGTGGCTAATTCCTTCAGAGACAAAAAAAACAAACAAAAACAAACAAAGCCAAACAGTGAGAATGATTAAGGGATGCTTTCAAAGAATTATAGCTGGGATAAATACTTAGAAGATTTCAGATAAACCATCTATTTTCTAGTTCTCTTCTCCTGTCTTACCCCAAAAGAAATATATGCTCCTAAGACACTTCCGGCAATAGTTGAGAATCCTGCTGTCATGACTGCATGGAGTTCAGATTTGGTGATGTATGGTAAGTAGGGCCGTACCAGGAGAGGAGATTCTGTCTGGAAGTGAAAAACAAGCACCAAGTTAAGAAATCCCTAGTAAAAGCCCAAAGATTTCTTTTATTAAGGGCAGAAAAATGAGTGTCTGCATAATACTCTCTTAGGTGTCTTTGACTAGTTAATGCCAGTGCTAACGAGTGCTCAAATTTCAATAGATTGGGGCTTTATTATCCCAAGAAGGAGAATGTCTGAAGACAATTCTGGCTGGTTTGCTGTCTCCCTGAAGGGCACAATGAAACTGCCAAGAAATTCTATTCCAATTCTGAGTGACTTAGGAACAGCCACAGGTCTGAGCCCCAGATAAGGCTTTTAGTCAAGTGAAACACATCCCTCTGGCCTGTGTGTGGAGCACATCTTAGAGGCAGTGTCATGCAAAGGTACTACACTAAATCTTGAAGCAGTGTGATATGGAGATGCACCACTGCTAAATATAATGCTAATAGTGCATTTGGGCTTGAATGTTAATTGTTGATCTTTCTACATTGCTTTTAAGCTTGGGACAGACATTGTTGTGGGTTTAATGCACTTCCCATTAAAGTGGTCTGTTAGATACTGTCCATTCTTTTTGTATATAAGGCCTTGTACTGCTAGCCCTGGATCTCAGTTCTCTTCACTGTCTCTCCTGCCTTTGCCTGCTTTGCTTGCCATCTTTTCATACCACTTGCCTTTTCAACTGAAAAAGAATCCTAGAACTGTTATTTCTTCATAGCCTTGGAGTAATCCTATCAGGAAGATCTATTATCTACATTTTTGCTTGATCTTCTGTTAGGAAAACATATTGCTTCCCAAATCCTTTCCACTGTGCATCACTGCCAACATATGAACATACTGCAGTTTTGGAAGTCAATCATCAGACTTGCTGTAGTGGAATCCTAGCTTTATAAGTGATTATTTTTTTATTACACAAATGCCCAATGAGCAACATTATTTCCCTGTATTCTGTAATATTGTTACATGTTAGCATGTTTTTCTGTGTTCCAACTCACCTGTCCCACAAATATGTTACCCGCAGCTACCAGAGACTCAACAGGAGTTGTCCCCATGAAGATGTGCATTATCCAACCAACCTAAAATGATTTTTAAAAAAGAAACAAAAATTTGTTCTGCCTGTTCCATGCCCTTCTTGAGTTAATATCAATCTAAGAGTTCAGAGACATGTTACAATACTTCCTAAGTTAATGATTTCAGCTTAAAGATATAGCAGGTTCTTGTAATTGTTGCATGCTAAAATAAGACAGAGGAGGAGTAATTTAACAGAACTGAAAGTACTCCAGGCTCCTTCTGGGCATAAAAATGTTAAACTAAATTAAACAAAATAGATATTTTGATGTGGTCTTATTACTTATCTTCTTGCCCCAAAAGACTTGGATCATAAGAAAGGAAAAGGTGTGAAATTTAGATTAAGGCTAAAAATGCCTCATTGCAATTTTAGCACACAATGTCAGCTAGGTGATGTTCGTGGTGCCTATATAACAATCCTGTGAATGTAAAGGGCAAAGTACTTTTAATTTAAGAATATCTTTAAATTAGGTTTAACTACCACCATAGAGGAAGATCTTTCCCCTCATATGATAGGTTTATTGGACAGAGAGGACAGAAAGTGGACTTGATCTTATCTTAGTAGACAGTAGCACTACACATAGATGCTGACAGAAATGAGGTGAGGAACCTGCTTTGATCTTATCTGGGTATCTGTGATGGGAAGGTATATGCAATAGCTACTGAAATGCTTAACAGAAATCCACTGTCTTGTGATTTAATCTCCGTCCTGCACTTTGAAGGCTGGGAGAAGAGCAGGCAGAAAGGAAGATTTAAGCAAGTATGGCATCTGAGGAATGTTAAAGCAATGCAGTCAAATCTAACAATATGACATAAGCAATGAAACCAGACTGAGAGAGGGAAAGCATGTTATATGATGCCAATTAAGATTTTTCAATGGCAACATTTGGAACTATTTCCAGGCTATGGTTCTTCTGCATTTGTTCAAAACATTTCTCACACTAGCCAAATGAGTACCTAATTGGCAAAAATGCGTACCTTTCCAATAAGCCACTGCATGAATCCAACGTGGTAAAGCATAGACATAACTGTACTGAAGAAAACCACAATTGGCAGTACCTGATTGGAAGACACAAGATCATCAAAACTTCTAGAGTGGTTTCCTGTCCTTTAGGTTATTTATTCTTTGAAAAAGATAGTCATGTTTTTGGAGATGTACTTACAGGTATTGAAAACTTATCATTAAGTTTACACTTGTGATATAAAATTGTTAACCTTCTGTTTGTGTTGTAATTAAATAATTTTCATCTGTCTATATGGTTTTCTAACACAACTGCAATTATTTGAAAACTGTTTAGCTTAGCATAATATACATTAGTTAGTAGCCATGTTTAAGTCAATTCAAACATTTACATGCTTTTAAGAGAATCTATTTAAAGATATATACTCACTAAATACAAAAAGTGAATATAGGTCTCTTACTGCGGAAACATAATTTAAAAGAATTGCATGAATGCCTAACCTACTCTCTGATGGGCTATTAAAACCACTCTGATTGGGTTTTCATCCTGAATAAAACTAATATAACTTTCTTTTCAAGTATGTGAAATACACAGGACAGCTTCACTTCTGTGCTATGTGCTAGCACAACAGAAACACCCCCTCCCCAGAAAAGGTCCAAAATTAGTCAAACAGATTAGTTACAGCTAAAAAACCAGTACCACTGTCATGTGAAAAGGGGAGGTTTCCTTGACCCTTAATGTGGAGAGATGTATTTTGCCCTTAGCATTTAATTTGTCTGTCAGTGTCCCCAGGGAAGCCAAGATCCTTGTACCTGTCCAGTCTATCAGCATCTCTTTAAGGGGAAAGTCCTTAAGAGAGCAGTCCTGCTGCATTAGAGTGTGGTTTGACTGTCTTAGGGAAACACACCACCAGCATAAGGGACACCTCTCAGCAAGTCTTGCCATTTATACTGGAGTGTGTTACCCACTACTACCAGCTACTGCCAGCATGCTTAAAGGATTCACATGAATAATTTAAGTAATCACACTCTTACTAATATAAAATTGTGACAGGTTAAGGTTCAGATTGTTGCTGATGTATCTGACTGCAAAAATATACTTCAAGGAATACACAGGCAAGCTCTAGTGCCTAATAAAAGTATTCTGAGTGCATAGAGCCTGGTTCTTGCCCAACAGGCATCCCTATGGGAGAGAAGACAGGTTGAGCCCGTTGACTAATCCCAGCTGTTAAAATGGAGTCTTCCCTAACATTGCCACCACTCTCGACTTATTTATATACTATTTCTTTTTGTTTACATGAGTTTGAGTGACTCTAGTCATACATACCTTTGTTACTAATTAGTGTAAAATTCTCTCCCTTTGCTTTTAAAGATATAGTAAAAAAGAATGTAGTGCTTTCCACTGAGGGTTGGTCATACATTGGGAGCAGGTAACTTTGACATGGAGGTGTACCTTAATAGTATTACTATTAGACTTTAATAGAGCAAGCTTGTCTATGGGGAGGGATTTCGCTACAGTTGCTAGGTCTACAGTGGGACATCTTCCCCTTTCCCTGGGTTGACAGTAGCTTTGTGGTTTATCAGCTACAAAGTACCACCACGTTCTCTTCCTTGCAAGGATTTCCACAGAGCCTGGCTGTGGTGCCTCTACTTCACTACACCCTCCATTCCATTCCCCTAAACAGGTGATGGGGAATCATCGTGGAAGAGGTTTCAATTCATGCATCAACCATATTCCATCCAGAAAGCAGCAACTATGATTTACCATGATTATAACTCCTGTTAAAATGTGACTGTACCCCTCAGTTTCCTCTAAGTGTATCCCCAGTTACCAGTCCACAGTTATTTTCTGACAGCCACTAAGACTAGGAAGCTTACATGTGTGTTCACTAATGACATAATGCATTATAAATAAAAGCAAGGAACAGAATGAAAAACAACAAACCACTTTGTTAGTTCAGATATTTTGAGTACATAGAATATGCCTTTCTGGAGGAGAATTGGTACTATCAACAATTTTGATAAACATTTAGAAACTCAATTTTGATGATCAGAACCTTTCATTGAAAGGATGGAGTGCAGTTAACCAATATTGTTGTGCCGTTCAACAAGTTAATATAATGCTGCTTTCTCCAGTTTGGTTCCTTGATCCTTTTTGCAATTCTGTAGGGATAGTTTGCTATGCAGTAACAGCAGACAGTTTAGTTCAGTAAAATTAATATCTTTCTCCCCTCTCTTTTCTTTTGTTATTACCATAGAGAGCAGGAAGTTAAAACTCTTGGCTGCTCTCAATTTCCCTCCTATTTATGGCTTGATGTTTAACTTTTTCCCTGTTTTCCTTTAAAGAAGTTGCTATTGAGGTTTAAGAAACATCCTGCTTTTTCATACAGTCCCCTAAAGCTTGACCTTCAAAGTAAAGCCTTTCTCAAGGAACTATAATTCTCCTGGTGTAAAAAGAAGCTAAAGATTTAACAGAAGCCAAATTTCTTCCTTGCTTTGTCTTTCATAGTCAACAGGATAGAAGACTCAATACTGAAATGTCTTTTTCATCTACATAAGTACTTGGAAGTGTTTATATGGGCAAGAGGGTTTTTTCAGAACTCTGAAACTCTGCATCTTCCTGCATAAATACACATTTAAAATAACTTGGTTTATACATGGAAATGTGTGCATTTTAGACTAATTAGTGCTTCCAGAACCATGTGGTCAACGGGACTGGGGGACTGGTAGAACTGGTCAGACCATATATAAGTGTGCATGTGCACATATGGGATGTGTCTGCTCTGGTAACATGTCCACTTCACCTGGCAGAAAATTGATGTGTTCCTACATACTGCTAGGTATGCAGTATGGATCAAACTGGACTCTGAGAGTTTTCTGCAAATATATCCTGTTCTTTATCTAATCTTTCAGGAGCTAAGCATTGTCTTTGGGAGGATGCTTTAAAATATCTTGGGGCAAAATTTGGAGGGCTCATCACAGCATACAAACCCCATAAAATATCTGAAAGACACAAAAAAACCAGTTTGGACCAACTGAATGGCTAAATAAATGACAAGTGTTTCAAGAGAGAACAGGCTGGCTGTCACTCACTGTTGTTAGAAGAGGGAATTCCCTGTCTAGAGGAGGAGCAGATGGAGCATGTTATGGTACTGCTGTACACTTGTCTACCACTTTGTTTACCACATATATATATGTATATCTGTGTGTGTATATTCCTATACATATGCAGCTTTGAAAACTAACTTGTTTTCTTGTTTTTCACTGTGAGAATTATGAACTTGTTCCTGTTATCATCTTCTAGAAATTCCATGGTTTTTCTGGCTTGAACCATAGAATATGACTGATGGATGTTTGCCTACACAGAAGCTGTCGAGTCCCTAGATATGGCTTTAGTAAGAAAAGTATTTTGCATCGTCAGTGAGGACTCAAAACCACCTTGATTCATAAAGCATTGCCAAAAACCACAGGAAAAATTACACGGGGTGGGGAGAGGGGAGGGGGAGGAGGGGGTTAAATAATTTAATCCCTAAAACATGTAGTTGGGAATCAAAATTGATATTTGAGTGCTCAATAGAGTAAAGGTAGGAGGAGCCTGGAAGGTGAAACAAAAGGTGCAAAAGTACTGCTTAAAATGTAATTAATATTTATTGATAGAATGCCTAAATTTTTTTTCCTTCTAAGATGTTCTGATTGCTCTTAGTAGCAGCCTATTTTACACATAGCATCTCTCTCAAGTAATGAAAGAGCTAAGTTTGCAGAATATCTAGTTTGGAATATCACTTCAAGAAAAAAGGACGATAAAAAGGCATGTAAGCCCATGGTCAGATATCTGAAATAACAAAAGAATGGTCTCTGAGTATGTCCTGATAAATTTCTTATATTTGTTTAGGGTTTATTTTTTTTTGTTATTTGGGTTGGTTCGGGTTTTGGGGTTTCTTTCACTTTGCATGCTCTTGATTCCAGCCTAAGCAGGCATTGTGGCCTGAGATACATCTCAAAACAAAACCAGGAAGGATGCTGGTGAAGACTAGAGAACATAGAGCAGATAAACTGTATCTCAGCTGTTTCCCAAAAAGGTCTCTTAAGAGAGAGATGGGAAATCTCCCTGTGATCTTACCAATGCAATGGTAATGCAATTTCATGTAATTCTTCCTGCTTATGCAGCTTCTAGCTCTTCTCCTAGGCATGAATAAAAACACATGTAGGCTCTCCACTTCTTCAGGGGGAAAGTCTGAAGCAATGGTATGTACAGCACTTAAGGGTACAACAGCATAGCATGGCAGAGCACTTTTACTCATGGAGAGGTGGGGAAGAAGGCAGGAGGTAATATTTCTGTCAGTGGCCAGGTACCAGGCTTTTAACCTATTCCTTGTAGAAAGATATTCCAAAGTTCTACATGCAATATATGTTTTTATAATTAGACTAAGTAAGTGCAGTCTAACTCAGTATATGGCAGTAAATGACAGTGTTACCTAATTTTCTATTCAGAATATCACATAATGACTAGTTTACCTGTTGATTTCTCTGGTGACTACATAGGTATCACAAGGCACATGATTTATTTCCCAGATACACTGTTCCTCTTACTGTGTTTATCTGCCACATACAGCATATACAATCATCTTACCTTAAAAGCAAAGAAATGATCTGTGTATTTGTCACCAAACACAAACTTGGCACCTGTATCAGAGTACTCCAGAAAAGTCTAGGGACAGAAAACAAAGTAAATTAGCCATAAGCTCTGGATATGTGCCAAAACTGAACAAAATATTGCTAGTTGTCTTGCAGATATATTGTGAGGTCCAAGAAGCTTGGGCTCTGATTTGTATGGTTCCAAGCCTTGCTGACTATTTGTCTGAACTGAGAGTCTCTTTTGTGCTCTGCTGAGTATCTGACACAATGGAGGAGTTCCAGCTACACTGAAAAACACGTTTACTTTTTAATCCAAATACTGTGATGCATTTCCATGCTCCATCTGATGCAAATAAGTACAATGAATTATACAGCTTAAAAGGGAGATGTGGTGGTTGAAGTAATGAGAGTTTTGAAAGGTGTAGCTAAGAGCTAGCCTGAGGCAATCTTCTATTTTTAAATTTTGATCCAGTGCATTTTTATACTTCTGATGCAAATATATGCCTTACTGTTACAGTTTAAAATGGAGTTAAAATACAGTTTATAATAGCTACAGTAATTAGTTCTGGCAGGAGAGACTGTAAGACATGAAAATACGAAGCTAACAAAAGGGGGCACCAGACCTGCTTCAGTCAGAGACTGAGAACCTGGTGAGAAAACCGAGATGACTCCCAGTGCCTGCAGATTAGACAGACATCAGAATCTGTGCCTTTGCTCCTGGACAGAGACAGTACATTCTGCACTGTCTAGTTTTGCCTGTGCTTAATTACCTGTGAAGAACAGCTGTGAGAATAGTATCCCTGAGGTGAAAAGACTGAATGTCCTTCAGGGGGTAGTCTCTGATCTATATTTTGGATATTGCTTATTCATTACTTTACAGTAATGGAAAAAGTTACAGACTTTTAAAATAAACTTTGTGTCTGCAGGGATACCTGCATAGATCCCATCCACTTTCTAGAGATCCCTTACAGCATGCAGATCTGGCCACCTGTATGTAGGTGAAGTAATTTTCTTATATGTCATGAGGACTGTGAAATGTCCCTGATGCCAGAAATGTTGCTGCTCTGAAGATAATTAGGCCTGTGCCCTAAATCCCAAGGCTTTTCAGCATATCGTGTTTATTGCAAGGATGATTTGGAGTTGAGCCATTTCTAAGAGTTCCTATGAATGCCCTGGCACAACAATAATTTTTTTTAAGAATGCCAATTTATAACTTCAGCCCAATGATGGTAAAGCCATTAATAAATGGGATTACGCTGGCAATTGTATTAAATGAACAAAAAAGTAGATGAGAAGGTTGAACTCAGGAAGTCAATTACTGAGAATCCAGTTTTCCTCAAGAGAAGAAAAAATCAAGGGGCAAATGGATCCTTGAACAGCCTGCTTATATAATGTAAGACTCTCAAGACAGAAAATTATATTAAACAAGTAAGGATTTTGTTCAATAACTTACCTGGATCTGAATGCCTAGCCAATTGAATACATCAAAACCCACTTTGGTCCTCAGAATAAGAATCCCAAGAATAAACTGCATTCCTATTCCTGAAAATACTGGTCTCCAAGCAACCTAGATAGAAAAATAAAGAAACTGCTTGTTATTTAAATAAATAACAGTTTGCTTTGGATGTTTGTTTAAATAATGTGAGGGGATTGTCTGACTATACTGCAGAATGGGAGCAGCTGCCAAAACAGGTTGCAGGGGACTTGGATCTTCACATATCTGGACAGAGAATAAGGAGATTTTGCTACAGGGTTTGTCCTTGAGTAATTTAAACTGTTTCTGTCCCCTAGATTTAAATACTTCTGATACCTGAGAACTAGTCAGTTTTATATTGTGATTCATCATGTAAAGGCAGGAGCAAAGGCAGAGAAACTGTGGCTGCCTATGATGAGGTCCTCTTCACTACACTGATGATTCCTGTTCTGCTGCCTCAGAAAATATCTATGTTTCGTGAGAATTGAATCAAATCCCTTACAAAACGAAGAGCTGAGATGGCATTCTCTAATTTTATCAGATCATATTTGAATAACACAAACTAATTAGGTGTAACAGGGTCTCATGAGAGAGCATAAAGCATTTGGAGTATGAGTTTCCACCTCAGTTGGAGACAGCAGCAGTTGTAAAGGATAGGGCAAGTTCATTAGTCCTTGCTGAGAGGACTTCACCTGCTAAGAAAGTTTCAACACTGATAGAAGACACGAAAAGTATTGGGAAAACTTGGTGGCCTGGGCAGTAGATGCAATGACTAATGAAAGCATGCAGGGGTATACGAGGCATGCAAACAGGAGTAATTGCGGTGGCTGCCCTTTGTAATACCACAGCAAAACAGAGCAGATATTTCTGATGGAAAATTAAAATAAATGGCACTTGCAAGCCTATGGGAGTGAGTAAGCAACTGTGAGGACCTCAGCTCAGCCTCAGCTGCTGAATTTGCAGTGGGAAACAAACTTGTGAGGGGTTAAGACCTACACAAGGCTATCATATCTCTGGTTCCAGGCACTTTGTATTGATGTGATGACTGTGTCCTCAAACAAGCGACTGTGGTGTGCTGAGGACTGTGGTGAGGCTCCTGTGTGCGAAAGCATGGAGGAGGTCTATCTCAGCTTGAATAGCATCAGGACTGGAACAGAAGATGGGTAGCAACTTCCCAAATAGCGAGAGACAGGTGTTGGTACAGCCCCATACATGGTCCACAACAAAAAAAATTACTTTCCTCAGAAATTAAATACAGTGCTTTGTCTCAGGCAAACTTATATTCTTACTTTCCTGCATTTTTGTTAGTCTGACTACAGTTGGTGCTAGGGTAGGGGAATAGCTTTTTGGACACAGAATTTAAAACTTCCCCAAAGATCCACGATGGAATAAATACTTACACTGGCTGGATATTTGGAAAAGATAAGCATCAGGAGAACATACATCACAAGCCCACCAAAGGAGATTAGCTGACGGGATCCTCGTTTTGCTGTGTCAAAGACGAGCCAGCAAACTATCATTATAATAAGAGTTGCACACAACACCCTAGGAAATAAAAAGCATCACGATATCCTGAAAAAGACATTTGGAATATTCCTTTTCCATCCCATACCCAAAACATTTGCATCTCTATTTGTGAATAAATTCCTTGTACAATATAGTGCTGAAACCTGTAGCTCTACACAAGCAGGAACCTACCTTTGCTGATGCACCTCAGGCAACATCCCTTGGTGGCATCTGAAAGAAATGTCCTCCAAGCCAGAGTATGGGGAAAACTCAAAAAAGGCATGAGTGGCTCTTGCCTCAGTGCTATTTCTATGAAATGATGTGTGATATCTTCCTTTCTCACTTCATTCTTCTTTTCCTTCCCTTCCTTCCTTTATTGAATCTTTCACTAGTTCTGAGCAAGGGAGGCTGTGGTATGTATGACAATGCACTGTGCTGTTTAGTTGGTAGGCTGATGAAGTACACTCTACTGAGGAACAGGCCATAAACAGCTCATTTCTTTGTAACCATATGTAGTCTCTTAGCTATCTCAGGTCATGAGGTATCTATAGCTGTGTTTCAGTGTTTCTACGGTCACCATTATCAGAATCATATTAAGCTTATTTATTGAAAGCAATTATTGCAATAACAGACTGGAAGGCAGCAAAATACATCACCCCATATACAGAGAGGAAACAAACACAGGCCAAAGTCTTTAATGTTAGTTTTGTCTAAGAGTAAGCTTTCACTGATTTTAGTGGTACTTAGATACATAAATTCCGTTTTTAGATGGGGATTAAAAATATTGCAGGCAAACTCCACAAAATGGCTTGGCTATTGCAATGTTTTCTACACCTGAAGACTTTCTGTCTCTTGGAAGAAAACAGTTGAGCACCTAATCTGTGATGTGTACAATTTAAAGATTGCAGCCCAGGTAATATAGCACTTACTGTCCCCCAACTTGCTCCATCTGCTCATCAGGGCTGTCCTGATCCTTTTGCTCCTTCTCCCAGAGAGGGCACCTGCTCCCAGAGATCATGTAATGGAACTGCCTATGTGTGATTGCCTCTAATGTGGCTCCTGAGCAGAAGGACCACAATCTTTATAGCACCTTTCTTAGCAATTTCTAAGTTTTAAGAATAATCTGGGACATTTTCCTGAGCTAAGAATGGCTCCTCCTTAAAACTCTTTGTCAGTTAATAGGTGACCTAGCTGAAACAGAAGGTAGCTGACCAGTTTTCATTTGATTTGTTTTTTCTTTGGCCTACAAGGCTCCTTTGTCTCCTTGTTTTGCTGGGGATAACTTCAATATCCCCAATCACTGCTCAAGAGTACTTAAAATAAGTATCTGACAGGTCTAATTATCTACCATTTATCTACCAGGTGAATGTCTACCAACCCAAATTAAGGTCATACAACCTTATTATTACATTAAATCTGGCTGGCAAGTTTTGACTCCTGGAGGTCAAGTAAAAATTGCTAGGGGGATATGTGAAAAAGCAGTGTCTAGATAATACACTCCAGTCTTTAGCAGTTTGCAAATGTTAGAGTTAAGGTCTTTATGAACCTAAGAGGTCTGTGAACAGTGAAGCACTTTCTGGTTTGCAGAATGAATGCTAAAGGTTGCAACACACATGAACTTTGTGAACACATTCTCTTTCAACCACAAACTTATCCCATCTCAATTTTTTCCTATGCTTTCTGCCAAGATTTTTTTTATCACTAATTTCTACATTGAAGTTCTGAATGTGTTTCTGATATCTGATCAATACTGAATTATTCTGTGATTTTATTGAGATATGTATGATTGACCCATCTCCCTGTTCTTATGGGGAAGTAATGTGAAATAAAATCATAGGGGTAGCTTGACTAGTGCATTGTCATTCTACATAAATAGAAAGTAATTAATATTTACCATTTCAGCCAAACCCACTGTTTTTTCAGATATCGATCTCCAGGGGAAATGAATGCAGCAATTCTGTCTTCATATTTAGGTATTAAAAAATCCCAGCAGATGAAGAAGATGGCTAGGACAGTGAAGACAAAGAGTGGCAAAGCTCTCTGAAAATTCAAACTGCAGGCTGCAATAACTACTGCCAAGTATGCTGTCAGAGAAACAAAAATATGCATGTCACTTAGGTTAGTCTTTTTTAAAACAGGATCAAATTTTAAATTTATAAGGTGTGATCAAAGTCAGGCCTGTGTTTATCTTTTTGGTGCTTTTCTGACTCAGCCTAAATACTGAGAAATTTTGCTTGTGTTGTTACTTATGATATTCTCATTGATATGAAAAGGTGGCTTTCGTTCTGTTGAGGCAGATTAAATGCTTTTGCCAAGGTAAGTTCATATGAAACATGTTAATCACTCAGAAAAATTAAACACATCTACAAGAACTTCTTTTTCCTGTGTAAAAATTTTGAATTAAGAGCATGAGTCTTATTCCTTTTTTCAAAAGAGGATGAGTTTATCCATATCTAGAAACCATCTAAAACTAGAAATAAACACTTTAAAATATGTCAATTGACTAATTTGATTACCTCAAGTAATTGTGAATCTTAAAAGTAATTTATTTCATAAAGTAGCTATGAAATTATTTATTTGACAGGTTCACTGGTAAATGTCAGCCAAAAAGTATTCAGTTCTTGTAAAGAATTATTTGATTTTGTCTATGGAAAATAAAGAGGAAGGACTACTGATTATTGTAATGCAAGTTGGTTTTTATGGAATTAATGTATGAAATCCTGACATATTCTTAGAACTCGCTCACTCTCTTGAACCAGAATATATCTGTACTATGACAAAGCAAGACAAGATTATGTTATGAAGGCAGGATAGTCAGCATATAAGCAACACTTTTATAACCACCTCCTGGTGTGCTGATGCCTGTCTCATAGACATATTTCAAGTCTCTGTGTTCCCAGCATTCAAGTGGGAAGATCTCAAGAACAAGCCTGGTGAAGTAGAAGGGAAAAAAACAACCTACTGGATAATTAGGAAAGGGAGAAAGAAGAATAACTGAATGATTTTGCAGTGCATACTGTCATAAGTACATTTACTCTAGAAAAAATTTGCAGTGAATATTGAGTGATATGGGTGAGAAGAAAAAGCTTTTATTTCCAGCCTGCCGACTTCAGTTCAGTCCTATTTGGTGCCTGACAGTTTTTAAAGTGATTTTGTGGTCTTTGGCAAGTTACTGAAACTGTAATTTTGAAGTCAGCTGTTAATGGAGTAGACACAAAGTCTGAACTATGCTGTTATCACAAGTATAATTGCTAGTCAGACTTTAAACATGCTGGAGAAGCAGTCTAGCAAGGCTTGTGCTTTTGTTATGTTTGGGAATGAGTGGAGGTTTTGAAATCTAGAATTTTCCCTAGAACTAAATTCTTAACTACTTTGAAATACATTATTAAAGACAGTCAAGGGGTTTTATGTCAGACATAGACAGAGCACAGCCTATAATCTCATACAGGTAAATAAATATGACTTCAGCAATCCTGGGTGTAATATATACTGTACCTGTTATTAAAATTCCATAGACCACATAATGAATTCTGGTTTTATGTTTCTTGCAAAACTCACAGACTTCATCACATTTTTTTTCTAAATGCCTGGCAAAAAAGAATAGAAACATAAGCCCTTGCAGAGGAGAATTGTGTTAAATTGGTCAAAATTCCTCCACTAAAGCTCACTGAATTTGGAAAGGATTAAATTTGGATCTCAAAGTGCCAAATAAAATTGCCTTTTGAGAGGAACTTCTTTGGGTGGATGTTGGATGGGTTGAGAAGAAAATATGGCAGATATCTAATGGGACAATCTGTAATGTACATAATGGGCCAAAGTCAGAAGGCCAGTTCTGCTATCCTCTGAAGTACAGCTCTTCTGTGAAGAGATCTGTCAACAGGGTTAATGCAAACTGAGTAGATAGTTAAAAGATTCGTTGTTCATACTAGACTCACAAAGTCTGTTAATACAGCCAGCCCAGCATTACTGCGTGGAACAAAAGTGTTGCTGTAATTGTGAAGGCCTAAGGTTGCATTTGTGTGTGTGTATAATAACCAATACCCATCTAAAACCTTATTACAGTGTGCATAGAGGTTTCTGGACTTTTAAAAATTTGGTTGTTATTGCACTAACTTTTTATCTTATCATCTCATGGAAGTTTAAATTATTTGTTAAATTTGAATGTCATGCTCTAGTGTCAGTTCCTCCAATTATAACATATTTCACTTTCTTTGTTTTCGTCACTAAAGGTAACAGCATGATTTCATGAGGGAGATTGAAATTTATGGAAATAGCAGTTAAGAGAGTTAATTCAACACAAATTTCTGATGTTAAATATGCTGGTGACGTAGATGTATATCAATTACAGAAACAGTGGCTAAAAAAGCACCTTCGTATTGTGCAAGTATTGTGAAAAAAATTACGGCTATGTCTCTGTCATCTCAGAGGCACTGCTTTAGAGAGGCACATCTCTGAAGCAGTTTCTCACATTCCCAGTCCATAAAAGCAATGTTATATTTAGAAATGCTAAGTATCCAGACTGTACTTGTTTGGAAACTAAATGCAGCTGGAGTTAGATGCACACTGAACTCCAGCAAGAATACCCTTCTTTTCCGCTCTCAGAAAAATTCAATTAATTTAAAATAAATTTCTGAGAAACAAGAAATATTAATTTAAATTATATCAGTACACAGAAGAACAGAGCAGAAGCACACGCCTTCGCAAGTACAAAGAGTAATAGGTTCTCAGAGAAATCTTGATTGCTTTTGGTACTTCAATTTCAGTTCTGGGAATTCCTGTTGCTTCACAAATCATCGCACTTTTTTTTCTAGCTTGTGAGAACATTAGGTTATCTACCCAATCTCAACAGAAAGACCAGATACAACAGGAAAAGAAAAAAAGGAGAAACGAAAGACAAATAGATGAAGAAGGAAGTTACTTTATCAAATTTATGGTTTATCCAGCACCCAAGAAAAGGAAAAAAATGTTATCTACTGTCTGTTAATGCTATTTATGAATCCTTTGAGAATTAAAATTGTTACTTTCAGATTACAATTGTTTGTATTTTCTTCTTTTATCTAACATCCCTTTCTCTCCTTTTTATTTTATTAATTTAGGCTATTATGACATTGGTATACCAGAATATGTTAAACATTTAAGCGCATATGTAATAAATATGCAGCTCTGCTCTGAAAGGTGGCAGAAAAAATATCTTCCTTATGAAATATGGTTAATTTACTAAGGAAACATTATTTTTCAAAAGCTGATATTATGGGCTTGAAATGTAACAAGATGTTGAAAAAACAGATCTCACTTAAGCACATTAATGTGAAATATTTCTATATGTCGAAATTCAGAAATCAATTTTCTCTTGTGCATGTACTCCAGAAGGGAATGTTAAAACCTTGTACTTGTCAACAGCAGACTGATCTTCCAAAAGGACTGTGCCTTAGACCACAGACTATTCAGTACTATCTGTTGAAAGAAATCAATGACACATATGAACACTTAGTGTGATTTTAAGTATTGTGTCATAACTTTTTCAATGGTTTAAACAGGATTTGTAGTTTTCATAAAAAAACGTAATCCTCAAATAAAGTGTGGATGTGTGTTTTCACTCTGTGATCACTTGGAAATAGAGTAAACATATTGTAAAACCTCTGCTCCATTAAAATGGCTTTTTATCACAGCTGTTCTGTTCTTACTTTGTGCTGGAGCAAATAGCTGTGCAAACTGAAAGACACTAGTGAACCTTCTTCCTGAAAAAGACCGGTCTTTAGGACCTCTATTTTAAAATCACTTCTCTAGAAATATTAGAAAAGAAGTTATTGTACAAGAAGAAAAAATATTGCTCCTTTAATTTGCAAGGTTTTAAAAGGATAGTTCCACAATCACATATGTCATGTATAAGTTATAATAATTTTAAATATGTTAGGTTTCTGTATCGCAAAAATTGCTAAGCAGTATGAAGGTCTATGTAGCATAGGGGTATGGCAGTGAAATTTAGAGCTGTAACTCCAGAAGCATAAACACTAAGCTTTTTGCTTAGGCCAGGATGAAGTGAGTGGAAGACTTACTCATGCAAAAAAACACATTACCCTTTCAAGCGTGGTTGCTCATCATCTACAGAGGCACGTTTGTTTTCATGCAGATCACTCTCAATATTGATGTATTCATCCCCCTGGAAAGCAGATCAGTGCCGAGGTTGTCAGAGAGGTTTATGCTTCTTAAGTGCAAAAAAACATCCCCACTGGCAGATGGTTGAAGCAGTCTCTAGACTTTCCTGTCTGCATCGCTTGCACGGTTCCAGCTCTTCCATCTGCCACCAACTCTGTGATCAGTGTTTAGACCAGCTGAGGAGTTTCCCAAGCCATTCACACCATTTTCAAAAAGGAAGTAAAAATACCAGTGTCACTTAGCGCTGAAGAGGGCAGAGCCTCATAGATAGTACTACTGCACACAGTTGAAAAGGGCAAGCTGTGAATTAGCCAGCTTGCCCAGCACTTCCTGTAGACGCCTCCTGGTTTTGTTGCTTCTCTCTTTGCAGAACTTTAATAGGGTGGATCTTTTGTATATGGAGACTGGTTAAACTGGGCAAGGTTCAGTGTTTTAAAAATTTAAATGAGCCAATACTTTTATTCTTAATAAAAATTGTTACCTGGGTCTATATAAGCATGGTACTGTTAAAGCTTTTGTACGACTAGAGGCTGCCCCATGCCCTGTCCAAGGGCTGCCTTGAGGCGGCCAGGAGGGGCACAGCCCCCAAAGCTGCTCAGCACACCTGTGGAGCTTCTCTTCTTGCAGCTAAACAGCCACATCTTTCTCAGCCTGTCAAGTGTGTCCAGACTTTAATGATCTCAAAGGCAAAATTAACACATGGCAAGACCAGAAGAGTATAGTCTTCTGCAGTTCACTCTCCTAGGGAAAGCTCAGTGCAAGACCAGCAGGAGTCTGTTGGTCCTCTGGGCTGCAGTTTTTAGAGAAGGATGCTATGTGGAGCTGCACTGCAACATATGCCTGCGTCTTTGCTAAACTCAATTTCTTTGCTTTGTCAGTCTTGACTGCGAAACGAAGCAAACCTGAAAAATGCCTACTGAGTTACCTTTGGTAACTGGCAGTACTCTTCTCAGTGGCTGTACAAAGTAGATTTCTTATCTGAAGGACACTGAGTGGTGATAATATGTAAATATCATTTATTCCTGAGCCTAAATTTGGAATATATTGCATACTAGTGCTTCTCATAGATTTTTTTAAACTATATTATAAATCGGGAAAGACTCAGCCCTCTGGGTGGAAGCACCATGCTTTTGCGTTTGTGGACAGCTATACACCCTTTGGCACTGTGTCAACTCTCCTGGTCACAGCCTGAGGCTCATGTCCTACAGATATTGATTTCATCCCCACCATCATTCCCACTGCCACCACTTCATGCACTGCCTAGGCCACGCCATGCTCTTCTATCTCTTTTCCCATGCTACAATACGTGTGCCTAGATTACCCACAGCCTGAACTCTGACTCTCTGAATTTGCAAAATATATGGTTTGTCTTGAGAATATAACCTACATTTCCTTTTGAGTATTTCAATTACAAAATCATCAATCTACATCTTTTCACATTGCTTACAATGTATTTAAATTTGCTCAGAATATTATTATCACTCTTTCATTGTCACAAATGCTTTCCTACAATGACATTAAAAAGTGAGAAAATCTGAAATCAAAGACAACTTTGTCTGAAAGTGTGCAGATACAAAAGGAAATTGGAGAATGGAGGCACAACTCTTCTATATATTTTTCATAGCCAAACATGATACCAGGTCTGGCTTGTTGGGAGTATTTTGCTGAAAGTTACCTAAGGGCTGTGTGGAACACATGGACTTCTGCCAGCAAAGGGAGACACTGCTAATGTGTCTTCATACTGTAAAGACCCTCAAAATAAATTCTTTTGCCTCAGTCACAACGCGCCTGAGAAATTGTTGGCACGAATATACGCATCTCTGACACTCTTGCTCCAAGAAGTGGCAGAATGTGCTTGGATGAACCTTTTCAGTGGGCAATTGGTTTCTCTGATAAAAATCAAGCTTTCACAGATGCCACTATTTTTCTCCAATTTTCTACAGTTTCAATCAGTTCTAAAAGTCCTTTTTGTTTTAACAATTTCCTTTTTGCCAGCTTTTTTGAAGATTAAGGCATAGGGACCATCTACCACCTTTCTCTCCTAGGATCTCAGACTCCAATCTAGCTCCTAGGAGTGCTTATCAGAACAGCCTAAGTGATCCTTTCCATCACTGTATATCTGGAATTAATTCAACTTTGAGGGCAGAGACATGGCTTTGCAGCATGCCTTTGCTGCCTCTGACCATATCCAAGAAAGCAATAGAAGGTAGAAATGAGTACCTACTGCATCAAGTATTTCTTATATGCTGTTTTGAGTATCATTATCAAACTTGGCAAATAGATATGATTACAACAGAACAGAGTTTTTAGAGCAGCAAGTTATTTCTGGAGTGAGGATCTGAAAATATTAATATTACCTGACAATGGTAAAATACTTGTGGATGAATGTGTTTACTATTACAATAATCTGTATTGTGCTCTCTTCTCTGTTTTACATGGGAACTGTTGCCTCAAGTTTGTGTTTGTTTGAAATTTTCCCTATTTAGGATGTTTATTTAATAATGAAATATTAATTATTAGATTTTAATAATATGAATTCTTTGTCTGACTGAAAGATTGTATCTCTAAAACCAATGATTACAGGTTCTCTTTCTTATGAGAAAGTGCTTCTATGTCAACTCCTCATCCACAGCATTCCCTCTGATTACCATTTCTGATGCCTCTTTTGTATCTTATCTTGCATAAAGCCATTTTGACATTAGAATGCATTTTTTCTGAACCCTACACATGTAATTTTGTTTCTTCTTTAATGTATTTTTGAGAACAGAACTCACTTCCTTGTCCATTTATACATTTCAAATTATATTCAGATTTTGTTAGAATATCTGTCTTGGATGTAGTATTACATTGCTGACATTAAGGTTTACTAATTTTCATAAGGTTATTTGGAAGGAAAAAAAAAAAGAGAAAAACATACCTGATTAGTATGCACCATTTTCTTATTCTGTGAATTCTTGATTTTCTGTGAATTGTCTCCAAGGCCTTTCAGATTTGTATCATCCACACCATCATCATTGTCATTCTAGGACCAGAAATTATACTGGTACAAATCAGAAGCTGAAAGCCTTTCTTGTGTACAGTAAGAACTCATTTATAATCTGATGCTGGGCTACCATGGAAGCAAGTGAATGGGTGGCAGGAAATGGCCTCAAATTGCACCCTGAGAGGTTTATATTGGATATTGGGAAAAATGTCTTTGCTGAAAAGGTGGTCAGGCATTGCAACAGGCTGCCCAAGGAAGTGATTGAATCACCATGCCTGAAATGTTCCAAAAACCTGCAGATGTGGCACTATGGGGACATGGTTAATTGGTGAACACGGCAGTGCTAGATTAATGGTTGGACTCAATGATCTTACATGCCTTTTACTATCTAAGTAATTCTACAATTCTCTGTGTTACTTTACTAGAACAGGGAGCCCAAAACTTGGTGTGCAAAGCTTGGCTGTTCAAGCCCTGGCACGATTGCAGAAAGGTGCCTTGGTCATGGATGGTGCTCAGCTAATGTGAATCTGCTCTTTTCTTGACTAAACTCACACATCTCCCATGAATTGTTGTGCTCATTGTCTCAGGACTGGTTCAACAAGTTTATAAAAACCCAGGCTTCTCCTCATAATGGCAAAATGGACTATCTAGGGCCTTCCTCAATTGTTAGTATCTTTGCTCCAGTATTTATGCTCCTTACACACATGTAAATGTGAACATGTAAGTATATTGCTCTTAGAATAAAACACGGTATCTTTAAAGAGAGGAGTTAGCTTTACCACATTGATACTCTGAGTATTATTAAATTCTGAATCTCTGTTTTCTTGTTTCTTGATGTTTTGAAGGATAAGTTATCTCTTTTTAATGGTTCTAGAACATCTGGTTCTTGTTTTTATAAGAAAGCTGCTTAAACAAAATTTCAGATAACTTACATCTACAATTGCTGTGAATGCTTTGCATTTCAATGGTTTCTTATGGCAGCAGTTACAGTACGGTCATTTCACTGAGTTTTATTGCATGAAGTATCTCATTATTTACAGGGCAATAAACACAATAAATTAGTATTTGCAATGAAAACAATCACTTCCACATGAACAATACAAAATAAGCTGAATCATAGTAAATTATGATAAAGACAGGAATAAGCAGTACTGCTGGAAATAAATTGAATTTTGCCTTTTAGCAGAAACATGACCTTAGAAGCAACTAGAACAATCATCAGTAACATTTTTCCTGAAAAATACTTTGCCTCTAAACTTCACAAAAAATCAGTTTCAATCAAATGTTTCTGTAACTTGACTGGGAGAAGAGAGGAGTCACAAGAAGCTGCTTATTCAAGTGCTGTGGCCTTGATAACACCAGTTTCCTCGATTCTAAGTGAAGAGTACCTTTTCCTTCCCCAAAGAGAGGTATTTCTCTTTCAGAAACACTTGTCACTTGTTTGCCGTCTAACCATGCCATCATTGGAGTTTGCTGTAGCTGCCCCTTCAGCCAGCAACAAATGCAACTACTGAATACTCTATACAATTAAAAAAAAAACAAACAAACAACAACAAAAACAAGAAGCAAAGATTTACTGTAGCATTGAGATATAATATATTAAAGGTACTACAAAGGACAGCACAATGAAGCCAAAGCAGTATAGTTCTGTAATTCACGTACACACACACCCACACACTCCTGAGAATGATGTCTTTGAAGATTTCTGTACTTGTTGCTGAGGAAGAAAAAGCAGAGATTTCCTAGAACTTTTGTCAGTCAATGTGTGAAAAATTATAAACATGCAAGTTGCTGTCTATGAAATACACAAGTAAAGAATAATTTGTGTTGGAAGCAACCTCTAGAAGTCACTTTGTCAAAACCACTACTCAAGTGCAATAATTACATAAGAATTTCATTTTTAGAGTAATTAAAATATATTAATGTATGAGTAATGTAACCAAACCAGTAAGAGTATCACACATGGAACTCAGTAGCCCACGCTGCAGATTGATAGATTTGTGTCCTTCTCTGTGAACATAGAAGTCGTTATTTCAACTGATCATATTACATTTCTGGATCATTACTGATTCAGTAGAAACTGGTTAATTACTGTTGATAGCAAGTTTATTTTAGAAAGACTTCTGTTGACTAGAACAGTCTTTGAATGAGTACCATGAAGCTGAGTAATTTTCTTATTTCACAGCTGATTTTTAAAGTACTGTCTCTTCATTCTCCCCTTTATAGAATTTTTTTTCTTTGGTGAAAATACATTATTTAACCCTACTGCTTGAAGAAAAAAAGCTCTTTAAAATTTCTAATAAGAATAGAAATATTCAAGTGACAAATAAAACTGCTTATTCCCTTTTCCTACTTATTTAGTGTCTGAGGTGGTGAAGGAACTCTGCAACAAAAACAAGTCTGTGTTTTATCACCTACTGTTGCTGATTGCTATATAAGCAACTCAGCCCAGGCACAAAATTTCTACCTCATTTACTCAGTATCTTATTCCAGCTCTCTGTAAAAATCTGGAGAACAAAACAGTGCAAGAGAAAATGGGAGTTCAAGCCTTAGGAACTACAGTTAGCACAGTCCTGTTATGAGCACAGGCCAGTCCAGCAATATGTTAAGTCACTTCTGAACTCCTCGACCTCCAGGTGACATGAGAGAGCAGGAAGTTCACAGAGAAGCTTGGAGATGGGAAATTCTCTTTGCTTTAATGCACAGTTAAAGAATTGCAGAATTGGTTCATCTATTTTGAATGTTTGTGGTATGAAAAGTGTTTTGAAGTTGTGTTCCTGCTTTCACAAACTGCTTTACTCTAACTGATTGGAATTCCCCTCTTGTAAAATATTTGATTAAATGACAAGGACATAGCTGTCTCAACTGTGTTAAGTGAAATGCTCTTTCAATATTTGTTTAGTTCCCTCTTGATAAGTTGTCAACTGCCTTCATTGACCTTCCCCTGTCATCTCCTCCTTGATTTTGAAGGAGGATGGATTTTGCAAAGAGCTGATAACTTCTATTGTGCTTTTAACAATAGCAGACTCTCTGGAGTAGATGGTGCTACACTCATGCTAGTTAGGGAGGAAAACAGGCTGGTCAACACTGCATTCAGGCAGCTGCTTTAACTGTTTATGTTTTAAGGCTGGGTCCTTATTATGTAGGAGATTACAACGAGGATACTCAAGGAACTTAATGAAAAGCAGATGCTTCAAAAGCAAATAGTTTAAGTTATAGTGTTGGATTTTGTTGCATCTCATTAGATTTTTAATTGTATTTGCCCAGCAGAAGTGAAGCTGTCTAGATTGCAGTTCAAAAATTGCTTTAATATTAAGTGTACCTGAATACCATTCATCTAGGTTTTCCCTCATGTACTGTCTTTTGCTAGCCAGTGCCATGACTCTGAATGAGTTTAAATGCATTTTAAATATTGAGGAATAATTTCTTTAAATTAATAATCACAGCACTCATAAATACCTGTCAAATTATAGAACTCAGTCTACAAGGCAGGAAGGATGAATGTTCATTATCCATGTACTAAACTACAGTAAATGAGCTGTAGAAACAACAGATAAGGAACAGATTCTGCAAGATTTAAATTTAGCAGGCTACATCTTCATGGACTCTTTTGAAAAGGACTGTAAATAAGACTCCCTACTTCTGAGTACATTGTTGTTTTCTTAAAAAAAAATAGGTTGTCAGGGTAGGATAGTTGGATAGCATCCTGAAATGTAGGAGTTTTTTATTAAAAAAAACCCCTAGAATGGCATTGGAAAGCAAGCTTAGAAAGTGTGGAAAAGGATTGCATAATTTCCTGTCTGGATCTGGTTAAGTAATGCAGTGCAACACCACCTTCATTTCCAAAGGTAAATATAACAGTGATGCTCATTAAATATAAATTCTTAGTAGTATCTATAGTCTTAATTAACCAACCAGACGAGTATCTAGGAAGCTAGGGAAAATGGCAGTAAACAGAAATAGCATTTTTTTCGGATATTATTTAAGCTTGTTTGAATGGAATGGAGTATGAACATTGCATGCATTATGGCAATACCAGTGCCCTATGCACGGTAAGAAAAGGGCAGAATTTTAAAGGGGCTTCTTCCTCAAGTCGACTTGTTAAGGGTGTGGTGTGCTCTGCTACAGAAACAGGTACAGGCTGTTTGATGCATCATAACACTAGGAATAGGAGGCAAGTGAACAACGAATATTTATTAGCTGTTATCTTCCCTTTGCATTGTGTTTATTTTATGTTTGCCTCCATGTTGCTTGTAACTGTAGAGCAGTTTATTAATCCAATTACAGTTCCTTTTTAAGATGCAGCTTTTATCCTCCTTACTCCTTATGGAGTAAGCGTGATTTGATGTTTAATGTTATCAGGGATCTGAATCATCAGAACCGATTAGATAAAAATGTTGCCTTTTTAATAAGGACTAAAGACAAGCTAGGTAAATCCAATCTCGGTTTTGGGATCATTGTTAGTGATACAGGGTTTCTGATCAGGAAGCTGCGGGCAAGTGTAGTGGTCCTCAGCCAGCCAGTGCCATATATGAGAAGTTAACTGAACCACCTTGAAGGCAAGAGGCACAGTAGCATTTCCACACATTATGTATGACATTATGTAGCTATAGATACACAATCTGTTACACTGACACATCAATACTTAGCAAGAACAATTTTCTGAATTGAGGATAATTATTTAAATTCCTTAAATTACATGACATTTTCGAGATGAAAAAAATTAACAACCTGAATATCTCACTATAAACAGTGCAGCAATCTGTTGATTCTTGCTATGAGGCAGCATCCAAAGCAGGTAACTTAAGCATGTAGATCTCAACAACTGCATTAGGTTTTATTACTGAAGTGTAGGAGCAAGGTAGGGAAGACTAGCAGTATGGGTAGAGACCAATAGAAAAAACCCAATAAAACCAATAGAAAAAGCTCACTCATTGTAACAGACCCGAATGGCTTTTGGTAATTGAGATGTTCCTAATGTCAAAAAGAGACCGATAAAGAGACAAACAGCAGAGGTGTACATTTGGGGTTTATCATCTCTTTACTTTTGAGACCATTTTGAGCTGTTAATAAGAGGGAAAGCTTTTGGGTCTCCCAGGTCCTGGTATTTTCACAAGGCAATAATGCAAGACCTGCAATTTCAATGCTATGCTCAAGTAGAAACCGCATAGTGTACAAAAGAGGTAGCTGATATTTTGCAGAACCAAGCATTTTTAAAAATGCAATTAATGGTATTAACATAATTTTGTGTTACATGCATGCATGTCCTATCTGAAAGTAACTGAGGGTGTACTACAATATCATGGAAAATGGTGATGCAGTGAAATGCTTCTGTGATGCAATAAAATTCTTATCACAGTACAGATGGATGTGTGTGTTTGCATGTCAATAGCAACTGAGAAATTGAGAAGAGCTCATAGTCATCTCCCTTTAACCATTTGTGTGACAAATAAAAATAAGACTATATTACAATTCTTCATCTTGTTCGATCCCTTTGCAACAGAAAGTACAGTGCTTCTCATTCTTGACTTAATAAAGATCTGGTGTGATCCTTCATCCATCACTTGTTAGCCTTGAGCTGCTTTGTATTATGTTGAGAGCTGTTTTACTAAGTTAGGTACTTTATAAAACAAATTATCTAACTCAGATTTACTCTGTCTCTCTCTTACTTTATCCCTATGTGCATTAATCATTAAGTGGTTTGGGTGCATCTGAAGGTACCTATGGATATTTAAAATGGTACCTACAAGGATACAGAAAACGGTTTAAATAACACCTTTTTGAGAACACTTTTGTATTTTGTGGTTTAGGTAAGATACTCATTGCTTAATACATTAAGACACATTTATTTTGGAAGAATTACTGTTCACTCTTTGTGCAAGGAAAGATTTAAACACAAGAAATAGTGGGAAATTATGAGATTGTTTACTTTTCAGTGGTTTTTATGTGATTTGTTTATATATAGAATTTCACCTATTTCCTTCTGTGTCTTTTTTTCTCTAGGGAATGGCTTACATATTGAAACAGAGATAGACAGTGTAAAAGTAAATAAAAATGGCCCGGGTAAGCTAGCTGCATAAGGCAGAATGTTAACCCGGGTCACTGTACTGAGCTCCACAGATCTCTGAGGAAAAAGGTGATTTTCAGCTTATTCAAGAGAGTTCAAGACCGGGCTTTTCCAGCTGGGAACTCCTCTCCTTTTTGAGTTTGTAAGCATAGACTTAGGAAGCTGATTGCACTGACTTGGGCACATATTTTTTGTGAAAACAACACAGAATGAAACCTCTTATCTCGCTCACTTGAACTGAGGGAAACTCAAGTTCAAATTGCTTATCCATCTGTTCCGAAACACAGATGATTAGAGGGCTCTCTGATTAACCAGGAGAAAGCCCTAACCACTGGGCTATCATGTCTTAAGAGTTATCTCATTTGTCTACATTCCGTAAATATTCCCTGACAGGCTTATCTGCCCGTATAGCGCAATAAACAAACATTTAGCGGTTGAATGTCACTGATGTTACGTAATAGTTCACATGCTTAGCATCTACAAAGACCCTTCTGTGTTTTTCGGATAGTGTCGGCAGATACTCACGTTCGCTACCCACTTCCTGCTTGCTGGGGCAAGGATCGGAGACTGCAAAAGAGAGCAAGGGGCTGCTTTGCTAACACAGTTTTCTTCAGAGTATTTCACAGCCTCTGTCTCTCCCCGACCTATTCTACTTTCTGCAGCAAGAGCAGTGAGCCAGCCCGGCTGCAGGTTCGCAAGTTTCTATTTGTGTTTGCTTTAATTCCAATAAAAGCTCAGGGATGCTGGGTTGAGAAACAATAAGTACTTCCTTTTTATTTTTTTTTTTGTGGTGTTTTTTTGGGGGGTTTTGTGGTTCCGCTTATGAAATCCACGTTTTTTAAGCGGCTGTTAATACTACTTTATGCCTATAAAATGCAAAACCTTCTGGGCTGGCTCTTTATCTTCTCTTTGTGTTTTTCTCGAGAGGAGAAGACTATTGCCCTTACTTTATGCATGGAAGGAGGATATGCCCCACTATGACCATATTACTACATAATTATTTTTCTCACATTATTTGAAATACATTGCTTTGATGAGTTATATGTCTGCTGCATAATGCAGACCTATACATTTCTAACAGAACTGTAAACGACCTATCCTCAGGAAAAACCAGCAACTGATACAGCAGATGGGAGCCAGATCCATCAGCCCATTAAATATTACCAAGTCAGGACACTTTTCAAAGCTAGCTGTATACCACTGAGTAGAGCATACTCCTGAATAAGTCAATTGTGTTCAGTTTTTTTTACAAGAGCTGTGTACTTTGGCAGGGTATCAGCACGTAGAATGTTGTAAAATACCTGCAGGCAGAGCGCAGAAAATGCTTTTTCTTTGTTCGAGGTCTGAATTCGACATTGTTCAATGTTTTAGAGTCCTTCCTCTTCCCCAGAAAGCAAAGGAAAACACACTCACCTGGAAGGCCAAATTGTGCACTCCTGAGTGATCGCGGTTGGTCTCCATCAGCTCCATGTACCTGGTATGGAGTTTAGGGAGAATGTGGGAAACTACTTGCAGCCCCGAGCAGAATCAGCCAGGACCTGATTTGACCATCCATTGGACCGGTATCACTTAAGTAAGGTTAGCTGGAGGCCTTCTCAGGTTACTCTTACTCCCACTTAGCTCCGCCTTCTCGCTTCGCTAGCGCAGCCCCTTTGGGCCAGCGTGGAAAACGGCCTTCAGAGACAAGAATAGAGGTACTTGCCTGCCCAAGAAACGTATTTTACCTGGTATATCTCTGGGTGGTCCTGAAGGCAAATGTGTGTACTTATATGACTTCTGTCCTTCCTCACTTGCATGGGGGAAAATCTTCCGCATACGGATTTTGAGAGGCCGACACATTTTTTGTCCTTTATTACGGGTATTCTCAAGTCATAATTTTTGTGATATTATTGTAGCTTAATTTTCATAGGAATTTGGGTGCTTCAACTAGCAGGAGAAAAAACGAGAATGTAAACAACACTCAAAAGTCTGATAAGTGTTGGTTAAGCCACTTTCAGTTGGCATCCTGTATTTCGTGGCACAGTCTTGATTATCTGTCCACAGATTACTCACCTTTAACTGAAGAGTTTTTATGGTACTTTTCAGGCTTGCTATTTGCAGTTTTGCAAATAGATGTTCTTAAAACTATCAATTGGGTCTCTTGCCCAATTTTTTTGTTGACTATGGACTTTGTGTATACAGCTTCTTCTGTATAAGTCCTGAAAATACCAACACTGTTACACCAATGTCAGACAGGATTTGTGTGAATATAAATTTTGCCATTAAGAGCAGCAAAAATGACAGTGTTCTGTTTCTTGGAAATATAGCAAAGTATATTTATGAATTCATTAGCTGCCTACATTCATAACTTTATACACGCAGATGGAAAATGTCATGAGTTATGCCTCACCCTGTGAAAAGCAAAAAACTATGCCCTGTTTTACGTATAAGACCAGAATGGATTGGCATGACTGAATATATTATTTGAAATAATGAACAATTATATGAAAAATAAGATTATGCATGTTTCTGAGTAATCTTCCAACTGTTTTACTAGTATCATAAATCATAGTGTTGCAATACGTGCTTTCTGAATATTATAACTATTACTCAAAAAGGATGAGTAGCTGGGGGTTTTTTGCCAAGGAGTGCAGGGTTTTAATGATTTTTAGGTTTACAGTGTTCAGAATATTTTTGGTGACCCAGGTTTTGAAATCAACTTGTTTATTGGTAATTGTATTTACCCTGTGAGTGGAGGAAATTTTCTAACGAATTACTTCTCTCTGCACAATAATCTTCAGCAAGAAATCACTGCAAATATCTTTAACAAGTTTTTATAAACAAATATGTGTTGCCAAAATTCTACTAATAGCAGAGAAAAAACTTACATTAATCTTAGAGTTGTTTCCAAAGAATAGTGATAAGAAGCTTTAAGTTCCATCACACTATTTCTGCATAAACTCTGGAATCTCTTTGTCTTATTTTGAGGAAGAGCAATCAAAAGACCTAATTGTCTCACTGAATTTCACTTATAAATGAGATT
Source organism: Toxostoma redivivum (assembly GCA_013397375.1). Lineage (NCBI taxonomy): Eukaryota > Metazoa > Chordata > Aves > Passeriformes > Mimidae > Toxostoma > Toxostoma redivivum. The sequence continues at coordinate 55,970 of VXBI01000715.1, forward strand.
TATATTTTTCCCAGTGTGACTAATACATAGAGGAAGTTTATTTTCATTTGAAGGAATAATTTTCCTGGGTGTTTCTTACTTCCATTTTTAATGGTAGAAGTTTATAAATTTATTGAAAGAATGCTGCTTTTTCAGGTGGCAGGTCTGAGAAATTAGGGAAGAAAAGCATTTTATTGTGTCAAAACAACAATCTGGAAAAGCAGAAACTACTTTTGATATACAGGCTAAGGAAAATTTAATGTTAATGCATTGGGTATTTTTGCAATATTATGTAGAGTTGACATAGTGAATTACTGTTATTTCATCATACCTATGACCAAAACGTAGAAAATTAATAAACTTCTGTAATTAATGTTTTTTTAAAAAGTTTTGAATATAACCAGCTATTTTCTTGAATCCTTTTCTCAAAACATGTGGAAGGTGGTTTCAGTCATTCTCCAGAAATTTTTTAAGGAAGAAGATATTTAATCACACTCTCAGGGAGTTTTCCCATGTATTCTAATGCAGATGAAGGAAACAAGAACTCTTGTTAGTAGGAGAGGCATTCAGCTGAGCTTTTTGCTTAGAGGTCTGAGCGGTAAAGAAATAGAATGCTGTGTCAAGTAAATAAAATATTTTGTTAGCAAATTAAACCTTTGCACCACTATATAAATCTGCCATGAAATCCTAGTCACATTGTAAAGTATTCAGAACCTCTTTGTTCCTCAAGTAACAGCACAGCAATTCTCAATTTGCTCTGAAATTGGCACACAGAGTGATGAAAACTAGAAAGGTTTTTTTGGGTAGAATGAAAAAATTTACCAATTGCACAGTTTACTGTACACACAGCAGGCAAATATATAGCAACGTGATTCTTAGTAATTTGCTAGGTGCATAGAGAAGATGAGCAGGAGTACGAAGAAATGAGTAAAGTATCTAAAAAAGAGTAAAGTAATTCTGGGTTTTTTTTTCATTGTTGAACTGTAAGAAGCAACTTCATAGAACCTACAAAGTACAAAAATCTAAAATTTTTACATTCTTAACTGATCCTGTTCATTATGTACAGATTTGTTAATATTACTCAGCTGTGATTTCAAGACCACTTCCATTTAAATTTTCAAAAGCATTGAGATAATCAAATCCCAATTTTTCATATATGCCCTGAGTAAACTGCACCTCAGAGGAAAGGTGAATGAAAAAAAACATGGTTGCCGTTGACAAATGGTTGGCAAGTAGAAGATTGTTTTATATTTTGCTATATATACTAACATTTATGTAGTCAGTCCTGCTTATCTCTCTTCTGACTTCTCTGAGTAAAAAACGTGTCTTCCATATTTGAAAAGATACAGGATGAAAATATATTTTTGTTTATGTCTATAACCTATGAGCTTCAGGTGTTTGCAGTATGGCCTATTAGGTTTTTAGAAATATCTTCATACTAATGTCAAAGATAAACTATAACCCTCCACATGATCTTGAGAATAAAAGACAAAGGGAAGAAGGTACTGTCTTTGAGAAAAGAAATACATTTTTTTATGTATGTAAAATTGTCCCTCAACACACACTTTTCTTGGAAAGTGTGACCCTGGGACTCTTTTTTATCAAAAGGGAATTTCCCCTCCAAATTCTTGGGTATGGCTCTTACATTTTTAAGGGAAAAGCAGACAGTGGAAAGCTCTTAGTAAGATAAAAACAGTTGAAAAAATCAGAATGGTGTCAAGTTTGATGAGATATAGACACAAACTCCTGGATCTCCACATTTAAAAATCATTTATATTTGTACAAAGTGACTGTAAATGAGGTGGCTGAGTGGCCAGATGCTGCCTCTATTTCTGCTAAGTTATGCTCTGAGTTTAATTTTCAGCTCTTGCTAGCCATAGACTCTTGCCCAGTAAATCTCCAGCTCTTACTCTGGCTTGCAGCTCTCCCTCTGAGATCTTTTGAAATCAGTATGAATTTGTTCTTCCTTGTTTCTCTTGTTTTGTTTACTTCCTCGTTTTTCTGTGACAGTAGAAATGAAACATTTTCGTACTTCCTGGTTGAACTAAAGTTGCCCCTTCACAGGACAGAAATACTACAGAAGTGTGTGTTGTGTTTAACAGAAACAATTAATTCGGGGGGAAAGACTTCTCAGAGTAAAGTCAAAGGCTTTGAGGGCTATTGTGTTTTACCTTGTGGCAAATACCTGTGTAAAATTAAAGAAAAGGAATCCTGCGCTCGTGTTTATTCTTACTTTGCAATAATTTTGCCTTTCTGCAAAATTTCTATTCAGTGGGATGAAATGCTACAGTGAGTCAACAAGACAGCCAATCACTCCCATTGTGATAACTAGACCTCTGATCTGGAAAGTGAATTATGTGTACCATTACTTGTTGCACGTCCTGCAAAGGCAGGTGTGACCAGCCCCATTGGGAAATTAATTTATAAAGTGATATAAGGAAGAAATTAAAATTCTTTATGTACTTCTAGTTGTGGTGTAGCTGGCAGGCATTTGCAAGGACTGTGCGTACAAAGGTGTGCCTCTGGGCATACCTGTAGTACTTCACGGGAACTTCCTAGCTTGTTTCTGTACAGATGAGAGAGTGAACTTATTTGTGACAAATTGCTTCACTGAATTATTAGCTTGCTTTATCTCAAAACAGCTGCCTAGCTGACACTGGATCTCCCCGCGTGCTGAATTCCCAGAGGTGCCTGGCGTTGTGCTGGCAGCCCCTATACGAGGCTAAGACAAGTTGATAGGTGTTACGTGCACATTGAGACGTGTAAATGGATATCCTGGGTGGAGAAACTGGGTAATCCTGGGAGCTCCTCCGGGCCAAAATGTGCATAGATAAGAGAACTTGAATAACGACTAGAAAATGTTCCAGCATGTGTAGGAATAGTAAGGTCGGATAGTCTTTTATCCACTGCAAAGATAATTAGAATATGTTTTTGTAGGTAGTTAAAATTAGCCCATAACCATTTATTATGCCTTTATTAGGGTGGTTATCCTTCTTATAGGACTAGAGTCTAGCAGGATCACTAGAGTTGTAAAAATTCATCGCAATTACACAATTCAGGACTCTGATCTGATCTAGTGAAGATGCCATTGCAGCGCTTGCAAAGGGGAGTCCTGGACCATCTGCATAGTGACTGACAGTCCTGTTTGAGAAATTTGTTTCTCCATGAAAGCATTATCTTATCAGTGCAAAAGATCACAGGAAATCATTTTTATAACTATAACTATAATCATTTTTATAACTATAACTTGGTCTGTGAATGTGTGTATAGGTCAGAGAGAATTCTTCCTAAAACAAAACCATCTGGTATAAACCGACATAAATTATTACAACTTGTTTAAAAGTGAGGTGAGAATCTGACCAGTTAGTGGTTTTTTTTGTTTGTTTTTTTGGGTTTGTTTTTTTTTCGGTGCTTTTTGCGTATTTGTTTGTTGCTGTTACAATCCAAACAATACTACTTACCTACTTCTTGAACAGTTTTTTACGTAGGTAAATAGAGATATCCTACCAGTGCAGTATAAGCTCAAGCAGAGTACCGATTTTCAAGCTCTAGCAGCACAAAATTACATTTTCCTTATGACAAAGAATTTCAAAAGGACTAAAAAGAGGACAGATCAGAAATCTAAAAAAACCTGACAAAAGTTCTAAAAGTGTTTAGATGTCTGTCTACAAGAAAAGCTATACTCATAACACAAAACTTATTCTTTTGTATGATTATTGCTTTCTTTGCACACTTAATAGAGTTTCTGGAGCTTGGAACTGCAAGAGGATGATGATAAACAGGAGCTTAAACCAAGTCAGTGGGAATCCTCACTGGCTGGCAAGTGAAGAGAAAATCACAAAAAATTCTTACATTCCTTAAATTTAATGATAAATCACTCGTTATTGGGATCCAAGATAATTTACTGTGAATATAAAGTGCTCAATGTGGCTCCCTATGGAGACACTCATTATACAGTCAACAAAGATTCATTGCTGTATAAATGGCAACCAGCACAGTTTACAGAGCTGGAGCCACTGCAGTGACATCTGAGCATTTTTGTGCAGAACTGTATCTTTACCTGCAGTCCAGGTTACTTACATTTGAAAAGCAGCAGCAATGATGAAAGATTTAACCTTGAAGTCTATGTAAGACTGTCTTAACTGCCAGCAAATGGTCCTGTCTTTCCTTTTTTTAAAACCATCACCTGGTCACACTGGCAGTTCAGCAACCTTCTATTTTTGGAATAACAGAGCTAGTGCTCTAATTTACTGCTTGTCTAGCATCAGGGGCTCCTTAGGAACACACAAAAAAAAAAACAGTTGGAGATAAAGGATGCATGTTACTCTGAATACCTTCAATTTAGTGTACTAGTACAAGAAGTACTTTTCATCTAGGACAGACAACAAGGCCTATCCAAAGACATTGAATGCTATAAAATATAAGCTCTTCTTGGATAAATTTCTTACTCATTAACTTTTACTTTTTGTTTGTCTGTCTGATTTTATTGAGTTTTATTTTGATTTTTTGCTTGTGTTATGCTGATACTTCCTCTGAGAGAATGACAAATATACTACCCATATACTTCCACTGAACAATACTACTTTAATTACATACATAAATTTTGGTGGAATGGATGACTTGGAAGCAGGGTAAACACACACTGAGGTTTTGAGCTAATATGCCACAGGTCTGCAGCAAGAACAAATCTTCCAAAATGAGACCAGTATGAAGGAAAAAGTCTTGAAGACAAATGAGGTTGAATTCTAAGTTACAGTGCTCAATCTCTGCCTCGTACTGGTTCCCTAGGTGCACTAGAGATGATACAGCATCTCTCTGCTTGATGCAATGGGAACACCCAGCATGATTCTATTAAAGGTCCTCTCTCGAGTGCTGAATGCAATTTGAAAGAAATTGAAGCATGAAAACCTTTAACAAGAAAGATTCCTACCCTTTGAATATCAAGAAGTTAGTTCCTTGAAATACTTAAATATGATTAAGCACCCTTTTTATATTTTTTGCATGCGTGTATTTTGCATTCATTAACCAGATGCAGAAGTCGAAGTAAAATATGCTTCAGAATAGACAATAGATTCCTGGCTTTTTAAATATTACACCAGCCAAGGACAAGGTTTGAACTCTAGGGCATTTTTCAAAATTGCTGCCTCCAGGGGAGGGAGAAGCACGATTTAAAATGATCTTTTGAATTTTTAATGGATATTTAGAAGTTTAAGCCTTTGCAGCAGCTGAGAAGTGTTAAGGGACGAGGTCAACAGTGGCTAAATAGCACTCTTAACATACCGCTGTTAACACAGCTAAAGCTGTTACCATCCTGATAGCTTTCAGGGAGGAGCTGGCTTAGCGAACAATAGGGGACCTCTGGGTTGCCCCGGCATCACAGCAGAGTTGCCCAGAGCAGTTCTTTCAGCTGAAATCTACTGAGTGTTGGAGCCTGGAGTTGTGCCCTGTGTCATCGCAGCAGGACCATTTCACCTGTTTGGTTTGTCTGGGAAACAGTCAAAATCATCTTGCAAAAGAGCCAGCCTGGAATTATGCCTAATAATATGTGTTCTAAGCACAGTTTAGTATAAAGTATATAGAGTAGCATTCTCCTAACTAAGAAATTTGGGATATTGATTTAAGGTCCAAGAGACACAAAACTACATCTTGTCTGTCCAGGCAAAGGGCTTGACAGGGCATAAGTGGACTTGGATGACCAGTACCATAAATTATTCCTCCTTTTGCCTGTGGATCCTGTGTTTGCACCAACTAATTTATTAGTCAGAAATTTATATTTGCAGTCTCTTTTTTGGCAGCTCTCGTTTGACTGTGCATAAAACAAAAAATTCAAAGCTTATTATAATGTTTCTGTACCACAGACTGTATGTAATGCTGTTTCATAAGTACGCTTAAATATTTCCTGTCCTAATGTCCTTTTGAATTTTTTAAAATATGCTGCTACTTCGTAGAGTAACCTGTTCATAAATCTGACACAACATAACCCAAAGATATTTTTTAATTATGTTTTGGGAAAAAGGTGATCTGTCTCACTTCACCCTATCACTAGTGTAGTTTTTCTTCCAGCTTTTTCAGCAACAGAGTGTTCTCTAGCAGATTTATGTGACGTAGATCCAAAGATTGATGACACACAACAATGATGGTGCAGAAGAATTGGCTGTTCTTTGTTTATCTAGATTGAACTAAAACACTGTTGAAATGTGGTGATACATACGCACAAAGCTTCTACATAGAGGGTCCAGTTCACTTCAATCTTCTTATTCTCTCCATATAGTCCCTTTGAATTTTGCCAGACCTCATACAGTTTGCAATTTCTCTGCATGTCTTTAAATTCCATGTGTTTCGTCATGTATAGGTCTATGGGATCCTTGAATGATACTGGTGAATAAACGACATCCTTTTAAGGAGTCAGTGAGAGTGCACCATGAAGAAAGTAAAACTATAATCCTTCCAGGATCCATTTCCAAACATTTGTTGTGTACTCAAATACAACACAGTAGAGTGAGTCAGGCATGTTCAGTATGTATAAGGAGTCAAGCCTGGCTTAAAAGTAGTGAAAGGGCAAAGAACTTGTTTACCACTGGACTAAAATGTACGTAATTAGTTTAAAAGCAGGAAGGAATTGCAACCTGAGGGCAAGATGTTCTAGTTAATTATGGAACAGAGTGCAGAGCATGATGAGAGGAAAGATACTGTGTTGCAGAAAACTAGCAATTGCTAGTTGAACAGTGAATGCCACGTGGGAAAAAAAAAGTTAACAGCTTATAACATCTTCCTTTAACCACTGAAAAAGTACTTGCTACTTCTTTTTCGATTGTTGCCTTCCTTTGTGAACTTCTTTCACATTAAACAAGCTATCCATTAAAACCCCCTGGAGTTGATAACTAAGCATCCAAGTCAGACCCTCTATCAGAAAAACCTAACTCTTCAGACCATGCCTAACCTGTAAGATAAACGCAACACATCTGTTTCTGACTGGCTAGCCAAGTCCTCTAAGGACAGTTCTAACTATATGTGATGGATTATTCCTTTTACAAAGCTTTACACTAAGTGCTTTAAAGTATATTCGAAAATTCCACTGAAAGCAAATTGCCTTGCAGAGCTGTCTTGCACCAGCTGTATATAAGATTAATTGTTAGGCAGCACCAAACCACACTGTGTGGGAATCATATTACAGTCCTCACAGTGATTGATGTGTAAACCTATGAAAGGTTAGGTGCACTTCCTGACCCCTTTCTTTCTTGGAAAGGGGAAACAAGATCTAATAAATTATGTAATTTTAAGCAGAGGAGTAACATTTGTTGGTAGCAGAAATACAATATATGTGTGGTGCTGTCCAGATAGGCCACACGTCAGAGACTGTCAGAGCAGGAAGTCTCTGTTTATTCTAAAGTGACACTGTTAGCAAGCACTGGTCTTTTGAGCTGTCTTTCAGGTATGAATAGTGAATGTAAGCATTATTCTTTGTATTTCTTGTACGTGATTATTCATACATATATCCTGATTCCCTGATGAAATAATGGAAAAGAAGTATCTGGTCCAAGCATACTGACGATGCATTCTTTTAGTGTACATTCATATTGGTTTTCTTGCCAAGAGTCAAAGTTTGACTTGAAAGACAGTGCTAGATTCCCCTGTTGCTTGTGAGAGATCCCAAATGGAGAGATCCTCTTTGGTTCCAAGGCCTCCATGGAGACACAGGAACAGCCAACTTCATGCCCACATCCTCTGGTGACACCAAAATCTCACCTTCAGTTTTGCTGTGGTATCTATTTTACTTGGATTAACTGTAATCTTCCTCTTTTCAACACTTATATTAAATTACTCCTATCTTGTTTGTATCTAGCCTTCCTAAGCAAGGATTTCTTCTCTTTGTCAATATAAAAATCCCAAAGCTCAACTATGGCCAGTAGTACTAATTACTATCATACTGATAATGAATACACACAGAATAATTAACCCACTGCTGCCTATAAAATTATATTCTTGTTAAGAGTCTTGGATTCCATTTAGAGATACTGATTATCTGATTATCTTCCTATTTCATATTCAGGCTTTTAGTCTTCATCTTTTTACCATATGTAAGATTGAAGCTATGTGTTCTATTTAATATCGTCTATATTTTTACCTTGATTGTTCCATATTTCATGTCATGTTTCTGCTTTAATCTACAGCTTTATTGTAAATTCCTCATAAGTTCAGTTGGCTTTCCTAATACTTTAATTTCACCATTTATTTAATCTATTTCTTTGCCTTTTAACTTCATACACCCTGCCCTGGTGCTTCTTAAGCTTCAAGAAGCTGCACAATTTCTGTTCACAATCAATCTCCTTCAAGCCTCTCTGCAGACAGTTCAACCAGAAAACATTCCTGCTCCTGCTTTTTGTACTGATTATTGTTGTTTGAATTAAATTCTCTCAAAACTTCTATTTACATTGTTCATATAGTAAGTTAGATTGAAAAATAACATGATCAGAGGAGGCACATTTTTTTAATGACTGCAAAGGACTCTTTGTACATTACCTGCTTAAAAAACAACAGTGAAAAATTGAAGTATAAATATTTTCAATGAGAAGGCATCTGTTCCCTGCCATTTTTATGAATCAGCCATCTCACAAGATTAATAAAAATAAAACTCAGATAGGGTTTCTCTTTTTCATTGGAAATCAAAATGTTCAATTTCAGTTTTCAAAAACTACATATATTCAGTTAGATTTTTTGAAATTGAGCAGTAAGATCAAAAGATAAAGAGAGGAAAAGGGTTTGTTGCCAGTGAGTCAGAGGGCCAGGCAGGCAGTGTGGTGTCATCTCCCATGTAAATATGAGGGCAGAAGGGATAAGGCCCAGGAGCTGGTTCCTGCCTTTGGGTGGCCAGTGCCCTGGGGATGCCCAGTGGGCTGGGAGATCCTTCTGGATGCCACAGGGTGCTGTTGCACTGTGGTCAGTGCATTGACTGAGACACCCACATTAATGGCAGCGATCCCACATGTTTAAGTGTGCTTTCTTCTGAAGCTCTTATCAGCACATTTAAGTCCTGAACCAAGAGGAAACATTTAAATTCAATTCTGAGGCATTCCAGGAAATTAAATAAGCCATACAGCTACAGAAGCCCAGACATGGGGAGAATGATTTCCCAACCTTGCTGCACTTTTTAGACTCTAATGTATCTCTTTTTTCCCCGGGAGGATGGGTTTGTATTGACCTGCACATTCAGATTTGTTAACTGTTTAACATTGTACCAGAGAGAATTGTATATGAGCATCCACCACCAAAGGATGCCGTGTGTTAACACCCTCATCCCCATGCGCAGATGCAGATGGAAGGGTCTGCACTGCAAACAGGTCTGTTGGACACTTGATGGCAGTATTTGCTGTGGGTTCTTCCACTGGTGACTCCATCAGTTTTGTTTAATGCAGCCTCTGGAGAGCTGAAGTAGTTTTGGGAAGGGAGCTCAGGGCGGATGGGAGTCATAGAAGAGGAGTAGAAGGACAATAAATATGATTTAGTCTCTTCAGTTCTAATGCTGCAGCTGTCAAAAACTATTTTACTTTAACTATTTAATTTTCCTAGTTATTGTTGACTTTCTGCCTTGGGAGTTCTCACTGACTGTCTGTTCGATCTCAGGACAAAAGTTACGTAAACAGATTTGAAATCTATCACAGTGCAGCTAATAACATTGATCTGGTTTCTATTGATTAAAAGTGAAGGTAGTATTGTTATGACAGCATTAGCTTCCAATAATTATTGTCTTCAAGGCACTACAATTCTTCTGCAGAGGCTGAAGTACTTGTCAACTTGCAGGTGCTGTAGAATAGATCTAAACAGGTGAGTAGGTGAAGAGTAGTCCCCAGGTGTAATGAGCAGCCTCCAACACAGCTTCCTGATGATTCACCACTGGTGATACTTTTGGAAGCGATTATCTGAGAGTGACTACCCTGTACAGATGACCAAACCAATCCCTGCTAATGCTGCGCAGAAATGGCAGAAGTAGAGGCATGTCAAGAAACCATTTGGAGGGAGTTGGCAAGTGCACCCCGGCTCGATATAAGACCTGGTGAACTGGAATGTACAAACCACTTTAGCACATATATACCAATACCTTATTTCAACCCCTTCTGTGTTCTGAAATTTGTATCAAACCTATTATCAAATAAAATTTGGGTAAATGCTCGTGCTTCAGTTTTGGTTTGGTTTTGTCTGTTTTTTTGCTTTTTGTACGTATTAACAGCAGATTAAAATGGTACCACTAGCAAAAGCTACATTCTGATTCTCCAGTAAAACTGAGCAATGAAGCTTTCTGGATAGATATTTTCTTTCCTTAATGCAATCATCTTTTTACAGTTAATTAGAGCAAAAAAATATTTTAAGGTCCCCCTCCTCCCAGTTTCAGAGTTTCCTGCTTGTTTCAGAGGAAAGAATCTGTTGGTCTCATGAGATAGTTTTTACAGTATGCAATAAATTCCTATTATGTGAAACATAATATATAAGCTACCTTACGTCTTTCTTCACGATGCTCAAAACTCTTGATTTTTGTCCTAAAAATGACATCACGATTCAAAACCTAATCACACTAGAAAACAACTCAGTCTCCCTCAAATGCTAAGAGAGGTCTTTAGTTGATATAAAGCAGTATATATTTAGTATTGCTTACTTTTACAAACCTGATCCACTTAATAATAATTTTAGTGATGTGTCTGGGGGATTTTTATGTCCAGTTGAGTCATCCTTCCATATGTTTTCATTTGAAAAGCAATGAACAGAAATTTTTCTTTCTTACTATATGGGAAGTTCAATCTTCTTCTGGTAATTGTTGTTTTTAGCAAGCTGAATTATTCCTCATCCCCTTGAAATTCTTGGTAATAAATTAATAATTTATGTTAAGTGAAGCAGTACTGCTGAGAGTTGGGAGTTGCACTAATCAGAATTCAAAAGTTACAGGGCCCATTGAAAACATTTGTTGAAATCACTATGGCTCCAGGAGATATTAAGATATGTGTGTGTGCACGCATGCGTTTGGAAAGAGAGGAGTGCTATGGCTTCTTTTTTGTTGCCCAAAGGAATGACTAGCAATTGCTGGATTTAGGAAGACAGTAGTGCATGGAGTAATCTTGCTCAGAACAGTCTGGCAACTGAAATTCCCTTCCATGGAAATTTCAAAAAATATTCTGTTCTCTTTGGGAAAAGTAAATAAATTTCCTAGCATTTTCAGTGGGATGAAGAATTTGAGGACCTTTATTTGGCAGTGACTAAAATAGTTTGTTTAGGGTATAGTTATAGAAGTCTTTTATTATTTCCTTTGGGAATCCACATTCTGAACTTAGTGACTTAGCCGTGAGTCTCCCAGGGAGAAGCTAGCTGTTCTGAAACCTACACTTGAGGCTCTTTCCAGCTCCAGAAACCTAGTAGGAACATGATACTATCCTGCAACTCTGGCCTATGGTGGTTCCAGTGCCTTGCCTGAACTAGCTGGTAAAGTCCAGAGGGGATACAGGCATGCCTGTTTTATTGGATTCTGTCCGTGAAATATTTCAGTTTCCACAGAGTACAGCTTAAAAAATTAAATGAAAAGCTATTTCCCATGGAAACTCCTGGCCTGCTGTTTTTCGTAGACAGGTCAATATTGGATATACTGGAAGGACAACACAGAAACAGTGGTTGCTGTTGTCTCCCAAGGCACCACTTCTGGAGAGTGGATTATTGCTTCATAGTGGAACTGTAATGACAACAGCCATTGTGAGACAAACCCACATAATTTATTAAGACCCATTATATATTTATTTGCTGGTATCTTGTGCAATCATTCTTGCTGTCTTCCCAAGTGAGTTTATGTAGCCAAGCCCTTGTTGCCCTGGGTTGCATGGGTAAAAGCTGGGTTGTTACAAGTCCTGAGCTGAGCATTCCAAGGTACTGATGCATTCCAAGAATGAGCTGTAAAAACCAAGATAGCTGTAATATAATGTATTTGCTGTGGGTGACAGGAATATTTTTTGTGAAACAAAATCTTATTTTTCAATTTTGTTAGCTTCCTCCACTTTCTAGTAAAACAGGAACTCCCCCCCAGCTTTCAAGGGCCCCCTCCCCCTTTAAGACTCTAAAGCACAGAAAATACAAAGCTGCTCACTGAGAAAAAAAAAGTAATTGCTCTACTGAATAAATAATTAGTCAGGTACCACAGATGGTGAGCCAGAGTATGTAATACTGTTTGCTGCTTTACCCAAAGAGAAAAAATCTATTGACATTTTATGGTGAAAGGGATTTTTGGAGGGATTGTCTCATTATCTTCTTGAAGGAGTGTCCTTTTATCATCTTGAGTACTGTCTTGGTTTAAGAGACANGTGGGGAGAAAAGGGTCCAAGGCCGGATCTTCCACTGTCTTCCAACTCCACGTGCTAGCCGCAAGAGAGCCCTCCCCCCTGGCCCCCTTCCTTTTTCCGGCTCCTTTTTTTTTTTCCATCCCCCCCTTCCCTTCACCTTCCGGTGAGAGGCAACTAACTTGTAGCCACAAGTACTTAGCATAACAATGGAGAAAAATTCCACAGAAAAGAAAAAAAATTATTCAACCCTCAACAAGGACACATATGATAATGACTCCGTTTGAAAAGATGACCACAATATGAAGCTCCCTACAATTTAAACTAAAAGTGCAAAACCCACTATTAAAAAATGACTGCAAGTTTTTAAATAATTTACTCTAGCCCAGATTCTCTTTAGAGCCTCTAGAATATATAGAAATAAATAATTGAAACCACAGAACAAAAACAAATAAACCAAACCAAACAGAAACAATTAAGAGAATAGAGGCTAGAATATCTGTAGTGCAAATATCAGTCCTGAACTAGTTCTTTGCTTTTCCAGTTTCACAAACAGAAAATAGATTTAAAATTATAGGAGGTTGGTTTTGAGTTGCAAATCTTTGTGAGTGGTTTGTTTGGGGGTTTTTTGTGATTTTGTGATTTTAATTAGTGGTGGTGGTGGTGGTGATGGTGAAGCTGTTTTAAGTTTTTGGGGGTTTTTATGTGTGCTGCTTATAGTTTTGGGTTTTGGTTTTGGTTTGGGGTTTTGTTTTAGCTTTAGAGTTTGCACAGAGGACCTAAACCAGCAGCAGCATCAAGAGATGCTCGTCCTAGATTTTCTCTAACTTTACACTGATCATTTAAAATTCTAATCTGGCTTTTGTTCCCATTCTACATCAAGAGCAATAGGCTTGATTGCTTTGATTTTGACTCATCCTCTGCTGCATATTTTAATCTAAGGATAACAGTTAAGATGAACAATATTTAACGTAAATCTAGTGTAATTTCAAAAGCAAGTTCTCAATCACTGGGTTATTTACACATGTAAGTATCAACAATGAAACTCATAAAGACATCAGCAATGGATTTTGTTCTTGGCTTGAACTTCCGGAGAAAGCTTTGAGAATATTGAATCAAAAGAATATAAAAATCAAAATGTGCAAAAATTTCCTTGTGTGAGGCTGTGGCCCTTTACCCTGTTATGAGACCCTTCTAATTCTGATCAGTGTGACTCTGGTCCCAGTGATCTCACTATGTTTGATTACCAAGGGCTTACCTAAGAAGTAAGACAATGCTTTGTATGAACAAGATTGTTGCAAGATTTCTTACAACTAGTAGGAATTTCCTATAAATGGTACCCTAGTCTTTCCTATAGATCCCATAGCTTCATTGGCACACAGGGATCACCTCTCCCCTTTTTGTTCTATGAAATTCCCTTTGCTCCCATAAAAGGGGATCTCTTCAAAACCTGGGAAGAATGAATCCTCTTAAAATAAGAAGGAAAAAATACTAAACCAAAAAAACCAAATCAAAACAGGCTGAAACAAGATTCTCTCAAACTGTGATTCCATGAGATGTCATTTTGATTTGTGGTGCTTGTATATCGATCAAAAAAGCTGCACTACTATGATAAAACATACCAAAGTAAGGTAAGTTTATCTTCCCCTCCCAAAGTGGTTTTAATATAATTTGTCTGTGGTATTGCAAGCCAATTTTATTTTGGAACAAACATTATTTGCCATAACCTTCTATTGGTTCGGGGAATGTTTGCTATGGTTAATTTGATAAAAATGCAATTATATATCTACACCTGTTCCAAATCAAATTCATAATATCTGGTAATTCAGTAGTTTAAAGCTCCAGTATTAATGACTCTGAAACTGCATTTTATTTTATGGACAGATGTCCCCTTTTGAATGCAGCAGCATCAGCTGAAGATGTTATTGTTCACTCCCTCTGACTGGAAATTTCCACCTCCCACTATTGTGTCTTGTTGAACTGGTCCTGGAATATTTCCTAATTCAGATCAGGCAAAATAAACTAAGTTAATTCAAACTATTACATGAATTGTTGAAATTAGTGCAACTGGTATGCTGGCAGTGAAATAAGAATCATTCACACACTCTGTTCTGTAAGGGTGGCAACCTCCAGCAAGAAAGCGGTTGTTAGCACTTGGGGTGTGGAAAAAGACAAATCTTTAAGTAGCGCATCTGTGAAAAGCAAAGCTCTCTCTGCAGTTTTTGTCTTTAATTGAAAGACTTATCATCTCATTAAAGACAAATTGTAAGTGAGCTAAATGTTGAACCCAGTATGAAATAAGATGGTAAGTACTGTAATGTTCATATCAGATTGTTCTTGAAGGATGGACTGTTTAGTGCTCCTGGCATATTCTGTGAGCATACTGTGAAGAGCTGACCTGATGCCACTTAAAATTGAGCATTCAAGCCAATAAATATGAACATCTGGAAGTCAAAGGTGTGGTGCAGGACTGAACTAGAAACGCTGGAGCTGTAGGCTCTTTTCACATTTTACAGTATGTAAGGGCACTGTATCTCGGAGCAGTGCTCCAGAAAATCTGGAACCTGAACAATTCAATAGGAAATACTTGAAAAACAGGGATGTAGTGACATTTTATTATTTTGAAGAGCTGAGGAGTGGGTAGTGGTTAATTAATGTTAGACTACCCTCAGTGCTTGATCTTAAAGCACTTCTCCATGTATACAGGTTTGCTGGTACAAGTCTTCAACTTGTGCTCCCCAACTTTTTGCTTGTCTCCAAGAGGTTCTATTATCCTGTGCACATATCATGATTGAGTAGAAACTACAAAATTTCTCAGACCAGAAAGAGATAGCTTACTGCTCAAGCTGATAAGAGAAAAGGATGCCAGTTCATATTCCTTATTTTCTCTATATCTTTTCTGATGATGTATAACAGGGTTGGTTGGGTGTTTTCATGGCTTGAATCCCATCAGAGGAGGCTTACAAACTCATTCGCTTCTTCATATGTGACTACTTTATTTTGCTGGCTTATTAAAATATGAGGTGGCCTCTTTTGCCTGCATTTTGAGGGAAAGCAGTGAACAAACTTTAGTCAGAGTCTGTGTGTAAGAAATGTACTTGCAACATTCAGCTGGACAGGACTTATCAAAGAACTCTTTCTTGTATGCTTTTATGTCAGTTAGACAATCCTGTTCAAGTTTAGAAACAGAACTGATAATGTCTTATAGATTTTCAAGTCAAACAGGGAAGTTAATATACCTTTCCTAGCCTCATTTTCACATCTGAATGGAAATTCAGATGTGGATGCATTCATCCCAGATTCTGGCTATAAATCCTGCTTGATCATATCTGTATGACAGATACTCCAACAAGGAGATCTGATTTTATACTAGTGTTATGCACTTTGAGCTGAGCAAGATGAAAAAATGATGCAGGTATCTTGTCTCAAAGAGATTTTTCCAGGTAGAATGTATATTGTGCACTTTTACTCTTCCCCTCACCCCCCGTGAAGAGTCTGACATGACTTTAAAATCCCTTGATTCCTTGCTTCATACTTATTTTCTTTTTTGGAATTGGAGGTTTTCCATACCTACACCTGCTCTGCTCTTTTAAGAAACATTGAAACACTGTATTAAAGTGTTCTGAATTTATGGTTGCCCATGAATTTCAAAGCTGGAGACAATTACAGTATAGTCTTAAAAGATATCATTGTAAAAATGTAATTAGTAGAAATGTGGAGAGATTACTGAAAAACCATCACAGAAAAAAATGAATTATGTTCTACAGTATGTATAAATAATAGGAATATAACTGTATTTCAAATATTAATAGATTATTGCTGTCAATAAACAAGGATATCAATCACACGTACTTATTATAAATAATATCCATTAGGTCTTTCTTTCTCAAGCACATAAATCCATACAATCTGAGCATGTATCAGTTTTTAAATGCATAAATATATAATGTAGCAGTTCTCTTTGAGAAGATAATGCTTTGTTCAATATTATGTTAAAATGTCTCAAATGAAGTAAATGGGCTTCTAGAGTCTTATTTATGGAGACTCAGGAGAGCAGAACATAAAACATCCAAGTAAAAACAGTTACAAACTCAGAGAGCACAGTACCATATTCTTCTAACCAAATTTAGGAACTGGCTGAGTTCCTAGATTAATGCAACTCACTGTGTCTGAGAGAATTCTGACTATGCCAGAAACTTTACCCTGCCAGAAAAAAGGAAAATATAAAAATGTTACCCTCAGAAAAATTATTTTTTACCTTTTCCTGTGGTGTTCTTTTGCTATATCCTGGTAGCTGATATAGAAAGACCAGATGAAGATGGCATAGATTTAATTTTATATTCACATAGGAATTAGGGCTTCTTCCCCTCCAAAGTGACAGGATGATAGCTCAACTGAAGTGCATCTACACCAATGCACACAACATGGACAACAAACAGGAGGAGATGCAAGTCATTGCCATCATGGAAACAGGATAGGGTAACTTGCACAACTGAAATGCTGCAGTAATGCTTCAGAAGGGACAGACAACGTCTGAGAATTGGTAGGGTAGCCCTGTTTGTCAGAGACTGCTTTGATATTCTAGAGCTTAATGGTAGTAACAGTAAGCTCTAATGTTTATGGGTAAGGATCAAGGGGACGGTCAACAAAGTAGATATCCTAGTGGGAATCTGTTAGAGACCACCCAACCAGAATGAAGACGTAGATGAAATATTCTGTAAACAGTTGGAAGAAGTCCTGTGGTTGCTGGCCCTTGTTCTTGTAGGGGACTACAACTCATCAGGTCTCTGCCAGAAACAAAGAGAAACAACAGATTACAGAGGAAGCAGTCTAGGAGGTTCCTGGAGTATATGGAAGATAACTTTCTGATGCAGCTTGTGAGGGAGCCAGCCAGGTAAGGTGCTCCTCTAGACCAGCTGTTGTAACTAGACTGGTGGGTGTTGTGGTGGCCATCTTAGGAGAGCAACACAAAAAGACAGTTTTTGACTCTCAGAGAAGGGAAGAGGTCAGCAAAGCCACTGCCTTGGACTTCTGGAGGGCATACTTTGGTCTGTTCAGGATGGTGGTTGAAAGAATCCCTTGGTGGCAGTCCTTAATAACAAAGGGTTCCAGGAAGATTGGACATTCTTCAAAAGAAAATCTTACAGGTGGCAAAGTACTTGTTCCCATGTGCTGAAAGGTGAGATAGTGGGGAAGAAAACTGGCTTAAAAGAATAGGGAAGTTTCAAAGGAACTTGGGAAAAAAGAGGATTTACTAGCTTTGGAAGAAGGGGCAGGAACTCAGGAGAACTACAATGAAATAGTTAGGTTATGCAGAGAGCAAGTTAGAAGGTAAAAGCCCAGCTAGAAATTGATTTGGCCACTGCTGTAAGAGATTACAAAAAATGTTTTTACAAATTCATTAGAATGGAAGGAGGACCAAGGAGAATTTCAATCCTTTATTGGACCCTGGGGGAAACATTGCAGCAAAGAATGAGGAAAAGACTGGCATACTTATTGCCTTCTTTGTATCAATCTTTAATAGTCAGATAAATTATCCTCAGGGTACTCAGTCCTCTGAGCTAGAAGATAGAAACTAGGGGCAAAATGAATTCCCCATCCAGGAAGACACAGTTAGTGACTTGCTGCTTTACTTAGATGCACACGGGTCTATGGGGCCAGATGGGATCCACCTTAGGGTACAGAGGAAGCCATCTGATCTCATCAAGCTATTTTCAATCATTTACTAGCAGCCCTGGCTAATGAGGAAGGTCTCGGGTAACTGGAAGTTAGCAAATCCATCTATGAGAAGTGACAGAATAAGAACGCAGGGAACCATAGGCCTATAGGTATGACTCCAGCCTAGGGAAGGTCATAGAGCTGATCATCCTGAGGGCCATCACATAACACATGCAAGCCAAAGAGGAAATCAGGCCCAGTCAGCAGGAGTTTGAGAAAGACAAGTCCTGCTTTACCAACCTGGTCTCCTTTTATGAGAAGTGACCTGCTCAGTGGATGTGTAAAATGTGGATGTTGTCTGCCTGGGTTTTATTAAAGTCTTTTGTCATGGGAATGGTATTCCCCAATTTAGTATTCCTAAACCACACACTGTTAAAACCATACACCGCTTTCCCTTCCTGCCACCCTCTCAGCTGGAGGCACCAAGGGCAGAGATTACAGGTTGAGATTGAAACAATTTACTAGAAACAGCAATGTGATAAGAAAATAAACAGCAACATCAACAATATGAATGAAAAAATGTATAGGAAAAGATAGGATTAACACGGAAAGCTGTGGGAATACAACTAGAGAGCAGAGCTGCGAGCACTGCTCAGCTTGTCACAACTGACATGGATATGTTAGCCATAGTAGGCCGCAAGCCTTAGCACAAGAGTAGGCCGCAAGCAAGAGTAGGCCTCGAGCCTTGGTAGGAGTAAGCGAGATTTTGGAAAAGGAATGTGAGAGATAAGAAAGTGCTTGGTACAAGGTGCTTTTTGGAATGTATCNGAAAGTGCTTGGTACAAGGTGCTTTTTGGAATGTATCTGGTCAGCATTATAGCAAGGCATAGATTGGGCAATGTTATTTAGTTGCAAGGAAGCAATATCCCTTAGTTACATGAATATTATTGGTGTGCTACTTTTAGTAATAGTTGAAAAGGTATATAAACTTTGTTCTGTGTATCAGTAAAGGGCTTCCGGGCTTCATGCATGCAAATCGTGAAGACCTGGTCTCCATATTTCCACTGCTCTCAGAGAGCCTGCAACAGTAACCAAGTACCAGATGGCTTCGCCCACCATGTTTTCCTACCAGAAGGAACCCCTTCTCCCCAGAAGAGTGTCTTTTCTCCCCACCCCGACAGTGATATGAGATAGGACAGAATAACCTCCCTCCTGGTTACTGCAAAAAATTAACTGTGTCCTGGTCAGACCCAGGACACTTTTGGCAGCATTCTTCCAGAGAAAGTGGCTATTCATATTTTAGATAAGTATAATCTTTGATGAGTTAGGACAGGAGGAAATAGCCTCTTGCCATGTGCTTAGGGAGGTTTAGATTGGATATTAGGAATATTTCTTCAAGGAAAGAGTTGCTGAGTTTTTGAATAGGCTGCCTAGGGACGTGTTTGAGCCACAATTTCTTCAGGTATTTAAAATATGTGTAGATGTGGCACTGGGACATGGTTTAGTGCTGGATTTGGCAGCACCACAACAGTTTGACTCTGTAATATTAAGGTCTTTTCCAAGCTGTATGATTCTATGATTCTGTAAATCAGTAGCTGAGCTGGAATGAAGATGCATTTTCACTGTTAATGCTTGGTGTTGTGTGAGTACTAGAGATTACACCAGTTCTGGTGTAAATGTGGCTTTAAGATATATGTTACGCATGACACACTGAGGGGAGCTAGGAAATGAGTTGAGCAGAGCACAAGATTCTAATGCAAAACACAAAGGATTTTCTAAACAGTCCATTTCTTTATGTAGGTTTACATAACGCAGGTTCTCTGATTGCTTTCTCTCATAGTAGATATGAAAAACACAGTAATTATGTGTGGTATTGGACCTAAATAAAGGGAGAAAAAGACAAAAGGAGCAGCAAAGCACACGGATTCCTTTTAGGAAAAGAAGCTGATTTTATTTAACCGAGAGCTCATATTTAAAGCATGTTCCGATGCGCGGAACAGAACAGTAGTTCATTGGTCCCCTGGGACAAACATCCAGGAAAACATCTCCCAGGATGTGTCACACAGAAAAACACCAGGTGTCTGTCCTTGTGAATTCCTTCTTGTTTTTCCAACTTGTTTTTCACGGATTCCAACCTGTTTTTGACCATGTTATCACCTTGGGAACTTTCTTCTTATCACCCTGAGAACCAGGCAAAACTCAAACTTGTGAGAAATACTTCTCCAAGCTAGCTCGCTAGATGTCTCTCTGACCACAATTATGCACTTCCTTTCTAGTATATGTGAATATTACATCAAGTGTTTTCCTTTCTGAGGCAATAACATCGGGATTTCCAGCAAAGGAGATGATCAAATCCAGGCTCCCATTGAAAGGCCTGCAGCTGTTTTTTGAGAACTTACTGACAGGTTATGTAGTTAAATGTTTCTCTAGACAAATGTTACCACCTTTGTGGTTGTGTCTGGCTATGTGGCAAACAAAAAAAAAAATCTATTTAAATAAGGATTATTTTTCTACCGGTTTTGTTGTTCCTTGCTCTGATTTGCTGCACATTTGCTTATGCTGTAAATTACATGGGGTAGTCTTAGAACAAAAGTAGAAAGCAGGTATCTGGAGTGGGGAAGAAGGAGGAAACCAGTCACCTAAGGCGGTTTGCTCACTTCAGCTAAATATCCTGATTTAAGAGCTGGGAGGACACATAAGAACACAACTTCTTTGCTGGGACCATCTCCAGAGTGACCAACAGTGCTGCAAGGGACCTAATTTTTCATTTGCCTCCCTACATAATTTCATAATGACCCTAAACAGGCTACTGATTGTTCCTATGTGCCATTTTAACCATATATAAAAGACACTGTTGCTATAAGGATAAAAGCACATAGTAATGTAGAATCATAAAATGGTTTGGGTTGGAACGGACCTTTAAAGATCATGCAGTCCAACATATTTCACTAAACCATGTTGTTCAAAGCCTCACAGCTTGACCTTGAACACTTCCAGGGACATATCCACAACTACTCTGGGAAACCTGTTCTAGTGTCTCACCATATTAATAATAAAAAATAATTCTTCCTTATGTCTAATCTAAGCCTACCTCCCTAATCTTAAAGCCATTTTTCATTGTCCTGTCATTACAAGCAGGCCTTAGTAAAAATTCTCTATCTTTCTTATAAGCATTCTTATTGAAAAACTTCTCCAGGCTTGCAGATTTGATCCTGATCTTTAGAAATGGGAGAGATTTCATCCCCTGCCCCAGGCTCCATCTAAAGACTTAGGGGCTTGAGAGATGAGGGAAAAAGAGATTACCATTGAAAACTGGGGAAAAATATTTTTGAGTATGAATCATATTTGAGTTCACAGTGAAGTGTTTTTTCCTCTGCATTGACCTGGTGTTAGAACTGGAGAAGTAAAGTCCCCTGCATACCTGGCCTGGATCCCCTGCGGGCTGGACAGAGCATTCATGGGAGGCCCCCAAGCTCACAGCAGCTGATGGAGGGGAGATTGTGTTCATGTCAGTTGTCACCTTCTCTCCTGTCTTATTTTTCAGGGAGGTTATATTTTCTTTGATCATCCTTTATAGGCCAATGTGCTTGTAGAAGCCCTTCCTAATAATTTTTTTTCACACTCACTGCCAAATCCAGCTCCAGCTGTGTTATGTGATCCAGTCCATATACATCCAGGCATCATCCTGGTACTATTCCCAGCATACATGCTACTGATTCCACTGCATGTGCATTTCTTTCTTATACTTTTATGAGGAGGGTCTTTCTGACCTATGCCCGTCTCCTGCCCTCCTCATCCAATTTCTTATGTACGGGAAAGAGGGCATTTTTACTCTAAGGAAAAGGTCCTTAAAGATTTGACAGCTCTGTTTGCTCTGCTTGTCATCCTTTGCCCCCGAGGGCAGGTTCCCAAAGAGTCCCATTCACTAATTCTTAAACCAACGGTTTTTATCAAGTTTGTATCAAGCAACGATATAATTCACCTGCAAGTTTGGATAACTTAAATAAGACACGGTTTTTCAGAGAAAACTATGGGCAATCCTGATCAGATAGTCTGTTTTTGCTGCCTTGAGATACAAGAATTCTTGCAGTCATTTTACATTCTGTGGACATGGTGTAAATTTCACTGAACGTCAACAATGGTGACTAGATATCTGACTGGAAAATTTCCCGGTGGGCTATTGCAAGCATATAATTGACCATTTAATCCCTGGATCATATCTTAGTTGTGATACAATTTTGATGATACTGGATTCCTTCAGGAACTTACGTGGCTTTTGTCTGCCTTACATGAAACCATGAAATTTATTGATATCACATAGGATGAATCCTGATTACTTTTTTAGGTGTCACATTGCTTGTTTGCTCACCATATACACTTCGACCTCTAAAGCATACTCACAAATAAGGTGGTGACATGAGAGTAAAGAAATTATCAAAAAATATTCTTAATGAATTTTAAAATTCTGGTTTCTACATTCAATTAGTCAAGATTATAGTATATCTTGGGAGCTAATGGGAATGTTGGTATCTATTGAAGTCTTGCAGAAGCAAATAAAATCCTGAGTTTATTCTCATTAGCAGTTACTAGTTGACTTAGTCAACTAGGTGCTAAAATAAACAAAGAAACAAACAAAACACTGGTAGGTCCCCTTCACTTATTTTGGACCTCTGAAAAGGTTTGAAGCACACACAAGGACTGTATATTACTTCCATAGCACAGAGGACCAAATACTTACCATGTGGAACAGAAAACATGGAGAATTATTTGCTTCATAAGAACAAGCACCAGCCTGTGCTGTTTAAAATGGGAGAGGAATTGTAATGAGAAATGAGGGGTAGTGAAGATCTCTGGTACTGAGTTCCACTAATAGAGTTGTAAAGCTGTCACTTGGCATCAATAAATACATGGCATCTACATGGTTTATGGATTTATATGAGGCAGACAAAATCCATGTAAGTTTCTGAAGGAATTCAGCATCATCAAACTTTTATCAGCATATATCTGTGGATGGTAATAATACTGGATTTAGGATGAGGCAAATTTTTAAAAAGAGGCAAAATATTTGCAGATTTAATTTTTTTTTTTTTTGTGAATTTTCCTGCCCCTCATTTTCCCGAGTCATAGAGGTTCAACAGCTCAAAACTGAAAGAGGTATGAGCAACCACATAATAGGAACAACCAAATTTTAAAATGGACATAATTTCGGGCATTTCTCATTTGACTATTTTAATACTACCACCTTGGAAACAGTATTCCATTTTCTTATGTATTGCAGAGGGAAAACATGCCCCACTGTCATGTTACCTCTGTAAATGAACACTAGGAAAAACTACTGAAACTGGAGAATTTTTAGCAATGTAGAACTTGTGTGAGAGAAATATACAGCCTCTGCTTGCAGAGAAATCCCAACTGCCTTTCATCACAAGGTACAGATAAATTATACTCATGTCTTTGCAGATATATCACTTTACATTTCATAATATCAGTTTAATTTAATCTAAGAATGCTAATGGGATATGAATAGCCTGTAATCCGTAAAGCAAGACCTTAACATAATGCTTTAGAAATCACATATGACAAAACCCTCTCTGTTTAGGACGTTAATATGAAATATGGATAGGTGCAGCTGTCTTCTTAGAATACCTGGAACAGAACATATCAAAACTGTAAAAATGCCTATATGTAAAAGAGTTTAAAACTTGGTGACACCTTGCTGTATGACTCATGAGAACTGAATTAAATGAAAGAAGACAGTAAGAGCTAGAAATGTAGCCTGTGTTTATACAAAACATTCCAGCTGTTGTAATTTTCCTTCATTACTTAACATCTGTGTAAAAATCTCCTTCTGTTTTTATAGAGAGAAAATGTTTTTAGATTTGGCATGTAGATCTTACTGAAGCCTTAATTCTTAACTTCAATATGTTAACTATTATGCCATTGAAATTGTTGTATTTTTAATGAGGGCTTTGATTAATCAGGGCAAAAAATATCCTAAATGTTTTACTTTTAGAAGTAAAAATTTCTTACACCTTCATTAGACAGAGAAAGCACAGAGACTTCTATGTAAAGCACTTGGAATAAAGTAATGCACCTTGCCTAATTTCAAGATACCTCAATAAGCCAAGGGAAAACAGTATTTCAAAACTGTACTAGGCAAAGGGTCCAGTATTTGACTGAGGTGGGTTGAAGCAGTTGCAGCAGTTCCCACTGCTGAATCTTTACAGTTCACAGCTCAGTATCATTTTTTGATTACACAGACCTGTAATTTCTAGTGATTTCATTGCTGCTGTCTGAGTAGTGGTGGTCACCTTTACAATAAGGATGGGATGTAGGAAACTTCTGCAAGACCATGGTTTAGGATTTTCCAGCCCATGGAACTGAGCTGTAAAAGATACTTAGACTTTGCAGTCCTATGGTTTTTCTTGTTCTTGCAGAACAAAGTCTTGATCTCTCTTCCCATAGAACTGTAAATCATAGAATGGAGTGGAAAGAGGGAGAGCTAATCTGAAAAATAGTTAAATAAGTGATTCTGATATCTTTACTCTTTGCCAGCATCAGATTATCTCCTTAAAGGCAACTTTAATCTGTGGCATCCTTGTTAAAACCATTCAGAAAAGATTTAGCTACAATCACCATCAGCAGAAAATCAACTTAAAACAGCATAGAGCTTCAAATCAGGTAGGGAACTAAATGCACATTGAGTGAATGAGAGAATAAGCTTATCAGTGCTCCAAATGTTCTGTGAGGATAAGGTGCTGGCTAAATGGCTAAATAGTTTACTCCCCTCTCCTCTGGCAAAAATTTCATACTTTGATTTCAGAAGCTTTTGGGATAGTAGTCTGAATATCATATTGTCTCTGACAGGCAGAGGTCAGCGGGAGGTGGACTTTGAATATTAAGATTTTCTGGAATTCCACCTAGTGAAAACATACAAGCTTGTAAATTCACTTACTCTTAAACTGGAATGGATAAAAATCTAGGGGTCAGTGAAAGGCTATAATGTTTGCAGATATGTTTCATGCAACATGGTGCTGTTTTTCTTGAAATTTCATTATTTGAAGGGTAACTTACTAATGCACTGATGCTGATCATTCAGCTCACTGATCCTGAAATGTCCTTGTATCTCAGGGAAGAATAAGAAGATTTCTAAGTTTGGAATTAATTTGGTACTGCGACTGTACATTAATTATGATTTCACTTGTCTTTCAAATACATAATGAAAGCTCTTTAACAAAGCATTTTCTTAATAACCACATAAGACATGGAACCTCATACATCAGTCAAAGCAATACACTTTAATTTTTACTACTTTTGAATCAATAGGGAAAATGGTAGGATAGTAAAATATTTTAAAGAAAACATACAAAGTTCATGTTTTAAATGAAGAATTATTTTGGCACAGTCTTAATTTCTAAAGTAATCTGCATATATTCAACACATCATCACCAAGAGGCAACTAGCTATCAGTGGGAAAAAACCACACAATTTTACTGAAAACAGATATTAATTTCTCTTAGAGAGTCATTAATTTGCAAAAAAACATCAAAGTAACTTCCAATTCATGGAAGTTATTTTAAAATATGTTCTCTCATGCTATAAATATATTTGTGATTTGGATAGGAGTCCTAGTATCAGCCAAGGACAGGGTTAATTTTCCACAGCAGCTGAGAGGGAGTGGAGCCTGGTGCCCTTTGGGTGTGTCTGAATTGCTCTATATCACCTCATGTCCTTGCTGGGGTGGAAGAAAGGGATTCTGGGTTTTGGGAAGAAGAGGGTTGTGGCATCAGCTGGAAGAAGAAAAGGGGCCAGGCAGGGAGGTCATTGCCGTTTTCTTCCTTTTCCGAGGGAGCAAGTGGCTTAATGGAGCAGTGGGATGGCTCTGACAGCAGTCACACCACATCAGGTTAGACTCAGCTAGCATTTTTCATATAATCACCCTCCTTTATACACTATAGTTCTTAGTATTGTTGCTGTTACTGTGTGTTTTCTTATTTCATTGCTGTTTCCAGTAAACTATTTTTGTCTCAACTTGGGTTATTTGCCTTTTGTGCCTCTCACCTGAGGGGCTGGAGGGACTCAAGCAGCTGCATGGGGTTTAATTTTCAGCTGGGGTTAAAACACGCAGTAGCTCCTGTCAATTTCTCAAACATGGGAAGAATGTTGCTCCAGTGTGGTTAATGGCAGAGGAAATGGATTTGACTGGCTTGTAATTTTACCACTCAGAAAACTAACTAGTTTGACTCTTAATGATTGCAGATTGATGCAGCTCCAATAGAGCCTGTGATGTGCACCAGGTGGGTGCCTAATCTGTACATTTCTGTAACAAGTAGGAGTTAGTTTGCAGATACAGAGAGCCTCTCTGTTAACTAACGCTGCATTATCCCAGTGTGAATGAGAAGAGAATGAATTGTGTGTGCCTAATGTCTCCTACTCTTTTAGATCTTGAGATCTAAAAATTTCAAAATAAAAGCTTTTTTTTCCTTGTAGCTGAAGGGAAAAAACAATATTTACCCAGTTTTAAACCTGACTGTTCACTAAATGGCTACTCTCAATTAAGGTCTTCTCTGTTCTTCTTTAAATTTTTAACAGTAGCTTATAAACCTCAGCTAAACAGAGCGGTGATGAGGGTCTCTGCTGCATTAGTGTGAAAATTATAGAGCTGTAATGTCCTCTTAAGTTTGATTTTTTGAGGTTTTTTCCCCCAGAGGAAAACTAAGGGACAAAGTTTGTTATTGTTCCTAACCAATAAAAGCAATAGTACAACAGTTCTTCCATTTGAATAAGAAATTGCTCTTTGGGTAAATACAGAGATGAGTCAGGCAAAGAAATAATGAGATTTCTGCAATGCATTATTTTACCATATGGGAATAAGTTATGTTGAAACAGCTGAGGCCAGCCAGTTCATTCTTGTACTCTACAGAATACACTCAAAACCAAAACCCTCCTCCTTTGGTTTTGTCCTACTCTATTTCTTTGTTGTTCCTTTGCTTCTGCTCTGCATAGAGATGTATATACAGTATACCTGGGTGTACAAGATATCTTCATATTTTGAGTTTTGGAAACTTTCCATTTGCACATAAAGACAATTATCCTCAGGCTGTCTTTTCAGACGTTTCTAATGTACTTTTCTTACCTAAATCCTTCAAATTTATATAAACAACTTCTAAACCACTTCCAAGGCCAGTGTGTGGAATAATTGAATATACATCCCAATTTCTGTGTTTTACACAAGCAATATTCCTCTGTCTTCTCAGCAGCTGCCCAACACAGTCACATGCGTGCAGCAGGAAAACAGAAGGAATCTATATGCAGGTTAATCA
The DNA here is from genome assembly GCA_013397375.1 of Toxostoma redivivum. Classification (NCBI taxonomy): domain Eukaryota; kingdom Metazoa; phylum Chordata; class Aves; order Passeriformes; family Mimidae; genus Toxostoma; species Toxostoma redivivum. The sequence continues at coordinate 83,238 of VXBI01000715.1, forward strand.
AAGCAATAATGGCATCTTGATAAACAGTACCCCAAATAATAAATTGATCAGAGTAGAAACAAATGGGCAGACTCTTAACAGAACATTGTAGAGACCAGAATACTATCTATATGAGAGACTTCAGGGTGGAATTAATGTAACCACAACTGCAATGTACAAAATAGCACATATATACCAAAGAAAGAGATGCACTTTTGTTTAGAAAGCTTCCTGAAATCTATATGGGAAAAAATTGTAGTCAAGGTCCACTGGTGTTGTGAAGCCCATTCTCTTTGTTGATAATCCTAAGCACAGCTGAGTGTATACTTATAAATCCCATGCATATCACAGTCTTGGTCCCATAAACACATAACTAACATATTCTGCAGCATGGCACACTTTTTCTAATAAAAGAAGGAGAAAAATCTATCTTCAAAGGGGAGGCCTGAGGTATTTATTGCTAAGGTCACTGCCAAATATGCCAACATTTTCTATAAAGCCACGTTGGTGGAGTTCAATTCCCAGAGTTGTGGGCACACAGTCCTTTTAAATAGAAGGCTGAACCCTTTCCACATCTGAGAGTTCAGGTAAACAGTGACAGCAGTTAGATCCCAGGGTAACAAGAGCAAACCCATCTTTCAAAACTTGCCAGAAATAGCAAACTTGGAAGGTGATTGTATCAATTAGTTGCATGGAAGAAATAAAGAAAGATTCAGTTCTGTGATAGTCTAAGAATAATCCATAGATGACTCAGATGTAGGCAGCAGCTTTAACCAGTTCCTGAAACTGGAACTGAACTTTGTCTTGGTGCTGATTATTAACAATTTTGGAGTTCAATAAGTGAAAACCAAACCTTTAGAAGAGGATATATTTTTACTTTACACAATGTTCACACTAGATTTTCTGATGGGAAGAAAATGTGTCAGAACCTAACAGCTAAGACCTGAGCCCATGCTAGAAATTAAAAATATGTTCAGGGTTCCTGATAGACCTATATACTAGTTGTTGTGTTGGTCTTTGTAGGTTAAAACTGGCTTGGAAATTCTCCTGTATTAGGAGTTATACTTCCAGTATAAAGACATAGAATTGTGGAATGCTTTGAGTTGGAAGGAACTTTATCATCTAGTTCCAATGTCCATGCCATGGGCAGGGACCTCTTCCACTACACCAGGTTGTTCGAGGCCCCATCCAGCCTGGCCTTGAACATTGTTAGGGATGGGACATCCATAATTTCTCTGGACAACCTGCTTCAATTCTTCAACCACCCTCACAAAAAATAACTTTTTCCTAATGTTGATTCCAATCTGTGCTCTTTTACTTTAAAACTGTCCTGCCTTATCCTATAACTATCTGCCCATGTATAAAGTCGCTCTACCTCTTTTCTTTATAAACTCCACTTAGCTGCTGAAGACTGCAGTGGTTCCCTGGAGGTTCCCTGGAGCCTTTCCAGGCTGAAAAACTCCAGCTTTGTCAGTCTTTTCTTACAGCCATCTAAACATCTTAGTGACCCTCCTCTGGACCTGTTCTAACAGGTTGATGTCCTTCCTCTGCTGGGGACCCCAGAGCTGGATGCAGGGCTCCAGGTGAGGTCTCACAGAGCAGAGCAGAAGGGCAAAATCCCCTCCCTTGCCCTGCTGCCCATGCTGCTTTGGATGCAGCCCAGGATGAGCTTGATCTGGGCTGCAAGTGCACATTGCCAGCTCATATTTGGTTTTTCATCCAAAAGTACACCCAGGTCCTTCTCCACAAAGGACTTATGCCGTATAAAACATACAGACATATCTCCCTTCTATATAGACATATACAATATAAACCCCCTTGATATAGTCAGATAAAACTGTGTTGTAAGCATATGCCAGGTGCTGCTTGGCAGGATTACTCTTTTGTTTGTTTCTGTACCTACTGTGAGACTAGATCTTAGAACAAAATAGTAAAATTTATTCCTAGATAAATAGTAAAATAATTCCTAGACGACACCTCAGGTGAAGCTGAGCTGAGCAGGGAGAAAATGTTCTCTGCTGCCTCTCTGAAGGCACAAATGTGGGACAGCCTCACACCACATCACTGGAAGAACACAGACTCTGATTCAGTGTTAGGCAAATGTATTAATGTTCTTGCAATAAAAAAGGTTTAAGCAAATTAATATTATTTACAACTCCACCTTCCACAGAAAATAAGGAAAGAGTCAGTGAATCAGGTTCAATATCTACTGGTTTACTCTTTAGAAGAGTATCACTCTTCTAAAGTATTAAGGAATTTGATGTGTAGTTTATATAAAGCCAACTGCACCTGATATAGTTATTCATATTGTGAGGTATCAAGAGGTCTCAAGATGCTGTCTTTACCAGGTGTAAACACTTGTCAGGCTTTTCACAGCTGGAAATTAATTTTTATTGTGCATACTGCTATTTATGTGTATTATTTGCACACTCTGCCAGTTACACTACTTCAGAGTGTTTATGAATACTAACTCTGTAACCTCTCCTAATGAACATAATACAGTGAGACAGACCATTTCATGCATATTGGTCAACTACCTTTTTTTTTCCCTGAGATATGACAGGAATAATGCCTCCTTGCATGCTAACCTTTGACTGGAGGTCAGCGACCTTCAAACACAAAACCTGCTCTTACAGTGTTCCTGTCTTTATCCGAGTGGAACAAATCAATGCTCTTGACCTGCAAGGCCAGTTAAACTACAATACAAAACCTTGCTGAATCTGCAGGTCTCAGAATTGTATTGAGTTAATGGAAACCAAAGGGAATTCCCATATTACAGCTTCGTTGTTGTAAAGGATCCTAGCTAAAAAACTATGAAGTAATATTATTAGTTGATAATGCATAAGAGATTAGGGGCAATATTCTAAGTGTAAAATTGCCATTTTCAGACTCCAAAGGAGATTCTCCGAGGGCACTGGTGGGATTTAGGAGGCCAGTCATGGTTAGATTTTTGATAGAAATTAAACTTCTGAGGCTTAGATGCCTATTAAAAATATAATTAAAGATATAACTCGTACTGATGCTGAACAGCAACTAGGCTTCTAAGTACTGTGTATGTTGGTAGGAACCTTCTTCTGTAACTGCAGAAGTGCACAATCAACAGGGAAAACACCTCTCTTGTTAGATCACTCGTTCATTTCATTCTCATCATCATCACTTGATCACTGATAAAAATCCAAGTCCCAAATTGTGATTGCCTCCCTCCTGCAAATGGGATTCCAGCTGCATTCATTGTTAAATAAGGAAAGACTGAAAGTACTCACTCTTCTGGTTATTTGCAGTACTTTTTTAGAATTACTGACTGTTGAGCTACCTGTAATATGTACCTTTAGTAAGTAGTCATAAATTGTAAGGATTAATTATTTTTCATCATTGATTTGTCTCACCCATGGTAGTTCTGCTTCTAGAGCAGGTCTGAGATATATTTATATGGGAAAATGCTCACCTCATTTCCTTAGTAGGTAAAGGTGACTTCAGTTGCAATTAAGTTCACTGTGGTTCATATGCACAAAGTTTAATACAATGTTAATGCTGAACAAAACAATATGCTAAAGAATTTCACCAATCTGAGAGGTGTCTGAGATGACTTTTTGTTGGAAAACATTGCAAATCTGATCCATTGCCACTGTCAAAAAAGCCTAAAATGTAAAGAATGAGCACTTGCAAGAAGTGTGCACACTGTTCTTTTAGTGTCTATATTTCATGATTTCTTTCAATTGTATGTCTTTCTGTCACTCTGCAATTACTATGATTTTTCTCTATTACTTAAAATATTTAAGTTTTACTTTTTGCCTGAAAATATATTATTTTTTAAATTGTTTTGTCCTTTTCCTATGGGTTCTCCTGGGCTTGTTGTTCCCATTACATTTAGTTTCTATTAGTTTGTAGCAACCACTGTCTATAATAGTGGCCTCTGATTTCTAGAAGCTATTACTCTCTTATAGACAGGACACTTCATTCATTGGTTGTTCTGAATGTAACATGTTTCAGCGATAAGATTAATGGGCATGAAATCCCAAGATGACAAATTGATGAGGCTTTTAAAGTAAGGGGCTGTGCAGCTCTGTGATTTCTTTTTAAATATGCAATTTGAAAAGCTTGACGGCGTTCGCAACCAAAAAATGAGGCAAGAAAAGACATTAGGAGTTAAACACAGGCTTAGACCCTTTTCTTAGTAGAATTGTCTCAAATATCTGCTTTGTAATGGAACGTAAGTACATCTTACTATTTTGCAGAAGAAAGGGAGCCAAGTTACTGCGGAAGTGTACTAACATGGTCCCTTCTTCCACACTGTGAAGAATAGAGGCTTCATGTTTCTATTGACAGAACTGTCAGATCTTCCCAGCTTTTCAAGTCAGAGTGGTTTCAGATGGACTGGAAGGTAGTGGAAGTTTTTGAAACAGGAGCTCCTCAGAAAGCAAGCTCTCAATTTTATTTTCTAAGGCTGGAAAGATATTGGCAAGCAGAGTAGGACACCATTTCTTCTTCCCTGAAATTATTTGCTGTGTTGAACCCTGGTTGATCTTTAAACTGAAACTCTCAAACAAAGCTCAAGTTCACATACTGAGAGTCCATCATCTTACCTCTGTAGTGGGCAAGAGGCAGACAGCATCTAATCTAAACAAGTGCATCATCTGTTGTTCAGTGGAGGAAAACATTTGACTTGCATATTTTATTGAGTTCTTTTAGGTTGTGGGTGAAGGAGTAGGGCATCTGTAAGGCCAATTCAATATGAACCTATTGCAAAAATAGCCATCAAGCAACAAAACACAAAGGAAAATGAAGATCACTGTTCAAGAGAAAAGTGTATGCTGATCAATATGGAAAACCATAGCACAGAGGTGCATAGTGGCTTGCCTTCGTCTGTGTGTAAGAGTAGTTTAAGCATTTTCTACCACAGTCTTTGTCAGGTGTTAAGAAAGAATGCAAGTGGTTAAGACATTAACCACTTTTAATGGGGTGCTTTTTCAACAGATGTAGAAAATACATCTTTCCAGAGAAAGGAGTAAATAAGAGGTGATGTTTTAATGCATGTGTTTAAAATGGTCAGTGAAGTATATTAGATCAGGATTCAAGAAGATATGATTTCTCTGGCAAAACTTGAGCTATTCAATTTTGCAAGAAAGTATAAAATTCCTAACTGATAAAAGCTGTACTTTTCCAGAGGTGTAGTATGTTGAATGGAATTCAATGGAATTCATCATCACAGCCAGTAATCAAGAATAATAATCTAGCAAGTGTAAAAAGAAAATAGGTGGCTACAGCCTCAAAATTTAGATTTATTGCAGCTGTAGGCACTTAGAAAGGAATAGGTTTGTTAGACATAGACTCTAGAAGTTAAGCTGAATTTTAACTACTAAAATTTAGACGAATAGAGGACTTTTATTCTACTGCCACTCCTGTAACACTCTTATACATTCTTCTGGAGCATCCAGTGCTGGTCAGATTATGAAATGGAAAGATGGATTAGAAGGACTGAAGATCTCATTGTAGAACAATTCTTACTTTTTAAAGATGATATTCCAACTCTCTGCTTGCATGTAAATACCCTGATCAATATCATTTATATAAAAATTATTTATAATTTATCAGTATAATTGCTTCATTCCAACACTTCTCTGACTGTGTTTTTAGACTTTGAAGTAATTTTATTTACTGTTTTGTAAAATGCAAATGATGTAATTGTAGTGACAGTAATAATTACTTTGGAAACAAACTCCATATTAAGCTGTCCAACACATAGTGGACTGTAAATTTGTTATACATCTACGATAAACAGAATTTTTACAGTGTACAGTACTACAAAACCAACCTTAGCAATTATAAACAAGTCATACTACAAAGGCAGTGAGTTTACTACATCAGCTAACAAGCAGCAGACTACAATTTCATATTTGCATTTACCTATGGGCTTAAATGAAGAGCCACAAAAAGAGTAAGTTCTTTTGGCCTTTGTTACTCCTGCAAGTCAGAGTAAAGTGTCTCTGTAATATAACTGTGTAATAATATGAAGAAAAGCATCTAAACATCTAAGTATCTAAGTAAACAATATCTAAGCAAACATCTCCACCTTTCTAGTCTATAGAGCTTACAGTTTCAGTCACAACAAAGCATTAAAACCCTTCCCAGTTGGATCTGTCTCAGACGAGTACACATCCCTTTGCATCAATTAATATCCTAAATGGCAAAGTTATACCACAATAGAGTGTGCTTTCTAAGGGAAAGACCCTGAAGCCATTTGAGCTGAAAGTCTAGAATCATTGTTATTTCTGCTTTCATGGCACCCTGTGTCGATCAGTGTCCTGTTATGCAAAGCCATGTCTGAAGGAATAATACAAAAGCATCTGAGCTCCCAAGAATTTACATTTAAAGAGGGGATGTTGTTGACTGAGGAGAATCATATAGCACTGTGTAGAGATGAATCCCTAATGTTATGATCTCTGCTTATGAATTATGGCTGTCTTCTGTCTAAGAACCCAGAAGTCCTCAAGCACACATCACTGTGACAACATTTATAAGCAAGACCATACTAGATACATGCTATATGGGGGTCTTAATTTTGCATTGTGCTATGTATTAAAGAGGAAGGATTTGTTTTAAAAAATGAAAAACAACACAGTGAGACTAAACCACCAGACTGAATCTGTGAAATTAAGCTTCCAGATCTAAAATGCCTTAACCATATGGTGCACAAGATGAAAACTGACATTTTTATTTTCCTGCAGATCCTTGAAAACTAAATGCACAACAGATGCAAGGAATCAAGGGGCCTGAACTCCATTTTTGGGTCACCGTGCAAGACCATTTAAAGTTCTGCAGTGCAATAAGCTAAGAGCTCATATTTATACAAGTTGTCAGAAGTCACTTACATATAAGCAGAGCTGCTAAGTCTTGCCTGCAACATAATTTTCCTTCTAATATAATTTCTCATCTCCATTTAGAAGATATTGAGTAGGGCTCTGGAGGGCTGTGTTTATCTTGTAACTGAGCCTATGTCCCATGTGCCAGAATCATAGAAACATAGAACGGGTTGGGTTGGAAGGAACCTTAAAAGTAATTGAGCTCAAACACTTCTGCTGTGAGCAGGGCACTTTCTACTAGATAGATTGCTCAGAGCCCCATCCAGCCTGGTCTTCAGCACCAGGGAAGGGGCATTTGCAACCTCTCTGGGCAACTTTTTCTTGTGCCTCAGCACCCTCACTTCAAAGAATTTCTTCCTAATGTCTAATCTAAAGCTACCCTTTTAAAGTAATTTCCCTTTTCCTCTCCCCCTTTTACATGCTCTCGTGAAAAGTCCCCCTTCAGCCTTCTTGTAAGACCCCTTTAGGTATTAGAAGATTCCTATAATGTCTCTCTGGAACCTTTTCTTCTGTAGGCTGAACAGTCTGTTGTCATAGGAGAGATCTTCCAGCCATATGATCAAGTTAGTGGTTCTCCTCTGGACTCCTTCCAACAGGTCCATGTCTTTCCTTCTCACCAGTCCAGAGGGATTCTCAGAAGAGTGGAGTAGAGGAGCAGAATCACCTCCCTCAACCTGCTGCTTATGCCTCTTTTGGTGCAGGCCAGGATACAGTTGGCCTTCTGGGATGCAAGTAGGTAGACCTGAGTCATATTGAGCTTTTTTCTGCAAACATCCCCCCGGTTCATTCATACCAGGGCTAGTCTGGATCCATTCTCTACCCAGCCTGTACCTGTGTTTGGGATTGTCCTGACCCATGTGCAGTAATATTACAGTAAACTATGAACTTTGTATAAGTATGTACTCTCATGGACTGCAGACTACTGGAGCTTCTACTGAAGAGTTCTGCTGCCATATGCCACAGTATTTGAAATCTTGTCTGTAGTTAAGACACTTAATGATCTGTAGTCAAGGTCTGCATGAACTCTTGTTAGGCAGCAGTCCAACTTTTCCTCTTCCTTACTACAAGGCTTTTTGAGCTATTTCATATGGTTATTAGTACAAAGAGGGGGTTCTCTCATATTTTCACTGATTTAATTTTGTCCTGACTGCATTCAAGCCAAAGGCAGCAACTTCTTTTCCAGTCTTTTCCTGCAATGGGCAGGACATGGTAAGCCAAGTTATGCTTCTGAAAGCTTAAAGCCTTAGAAACTATTCCTCATTCCTTTTCTATTTATTATATTTCTGACAAATTATTCAAGAAAGCAAAAGGAGGTTGGGAATTCAAAAGCACATTTTTTCCCTGGAATATTCAAAGTTAAAAAGATCCTACACATTTAGAAAGAAATTTTCTTCATTACTGATTTTGTATCTTAGCCCAAAACAAATATTATTAATATCTGATTTATATCAAAGATCACAAAGTACCTCCCAAGAAATCTAGAGTCTGATTGATAATGTCATGATATTTAAAATCTGCAAGTGAGCACACAGAATAATTTTTGAAATATAAATGGATTTTTAGAGGAAGTCTGAACTGAAGATTGAGATGCTACTGTTTCTGCTGTACAGTGGAAAGACTGGGCTCATGGGTTTTACACTTCTTGTACTTCATGTCAGGGCCTGGAAACATCATGTCTCTTCAGAAGTTTTGACCACTGGGACCTGGGACCAGCTCGTAGGACGACTGTGTTCCCCTAGTGCCAGGGCCTTCCAGAAGCCCTACAAGGAGGCAGTGGCCAAAGCCCCTCCTGTCCTCTGGGAGCTGATTTTCATCTGTGCCTTGAGCTGGGACTGCCCTTTTGCTTCCTAGCTCGTGTGGTGGCACAGCCCTGGCTACTAGATCTGTCCTCCCCCCTCAGGAGCCCCTACAGCTGCTGGTCTCCAGAGGACAGCCGGTAAACCCCACCTGAAAGGTGAGCACTGTTTACCTACCACTCCCTGAAAACTCCATGCTGGTGCAATTTGGAAGACATGAGCTTCCCTGCCAGCAGCAGTGCACAGATCAGGCAGACTTTGCTTGAACAATAAAGGCGAATTGATTTCACCGTCTTTCAGCTCTGCATGCTGGAAGAAGGGCATCTTCCAGAAAAGCTGGAGAGGTCAAGTTACGAGGATAAAGGCTCCAATCTGCAGTTCTACAGGAAGAAGGAAAAAAACAAAATTAGTGTTTCAGGTTGATGCTTCAGGCTTCAAGTATCTATTTAGTATCATCCTTATGGAATTAACCTTGAAGTACTCGTGAAAGTCAGAGCTGGTGCAAAGCATCTCAGCAGGCAAGTTAAAAGGCCTTCCAGAATTAAGTAGGAGTAAACTTGCAAATCAGCCCACAGGGCAATCTATGAAGGCCTAACCCCAGCATTAGATTATCAGATGCTCAATTCACTAATCCACTAGCTATTACACCTGCATTCCAGGTTTTTAATAAGAAGTTCTAGAGCTGAACCCTTTATATGTTTCTTGAAGCAATGACATCAGCTGTGTCTTCTTCCTTCCAAATTGGCAGGAAAGTTTTCTCGTGAGATATGCTCCCTCTAGAAGAAATACATGTAACCTTGGGCTTAAATCCTCAAATGTTCTTATGAAAGGTGGAACTGGGTGTGGTGGTGGAATTCTGCTAACACTGCAACTGAATGTTGCAGTTCAATTACGTTCAATATTTTGAGTAATATGACTTCTTAGACAGACTTGAAAACTGAATGTTGCAGTGTTAGCTGCATTCCTCTTTGCTCTTAGATCCTCCAGACATGTTCCTTTAGCTTAGATTTTATGAATAATGTAATAGAAAATGTATTTTCAGGTATATTGGTTTATATTCTAAGCAGGCATTTCCCCAGGGTGATGGTTGACATCATGCCTTAGACACAGATACGAATTTGTGGTGAGAGAATGCAAATCCTACTGCTAACCTAGTAGCAAAAATGTAGTGCTCAAGCTTTTTCCCCTCAGATTTCAGATGTAAGTCATAACATTAACCTGTCAGTATTTTCTCTGTAAGAATATATCTGCAGCTTCTTCTGGACATTCTAGAGTATGTAAAGGGTGATATTGTTTTGAATTTAAAAATTCTGTTGTGATTCCTTACTCTCATACATTGTAGGGCATGCATTTGATGTCTGAAGTGGAATAATCACCTGTTATTATCAGTCTGACATAACTCATTCCTGATCTATAATTTTTTTTTCTCCTGAAATGTATTTTTGTAGTTGAAAGGTAAAGACATTAATAATCAGAAGCCTGTATAAAACATGCTTTCTGGAAAACTGATCACTCTGATTGATTTCCTGAATTGCAATGCCCAGTTTCTCTTCTCTGGATGGACAACAAATAGGAAAAATCCTGAGAAACTGAGTAGACCTTGGCTCTATCAAAGAGAGGTTATAGGGAATTTTTTGACAAAAAATCAAGAGGAAATGAGTAATTATGTCTGATAAGTAAGCTTAGGAAAACATGAAGCCTTTTCAATAGCTTGCACCCTATTTTATTTTTCAGGAGTAAGTGTATTTGTTTATGTGACATTCATTCCTTCTGTATATCTAATCATATCTCAAGTCACTTTTGAAGGGTGACTAAGTAAAGAGTGTTTTGGACAAAATATTTGTCCTCCTTTGCAATGGATTTATTGATTTCTATTAAATAAAATAAGTAATAATTAAAAAAAGTAATAGTTGAGTTTATTGGCCCTTACTCCCAAGTTTTGACTGGAGGTTCCAGGAGGACATGGACTGGGGCATTTAGAAAGTACTCCTGTACTACAGTAGAGAATAATACCAAAACAAAGTCATACCGTGCCACCATTTTACCAGACCAAGTTGCATGTTTGTTGGTGAACCACTGGGATTTTTCTTTTTTGTCAGGAAGCAGGTTATATATAAATATGCTTGGATACTTGCAGGGTGGGATACTGAGTAGGTGACAATATCATGACAAAGCTTAGAATTCTTCCAGGTTAATTATGTGACAAACCAAAGGTCTTCACACTCACCTATGAAGGAATCATTAGCAAGATATTTTATCAAAAATAGAACATGAAATAAAATAAAGACATCGTGAGTCACCAAAAAGTTTCAATATAGTTACTACAGAAATAGATGTACCTTCCAGTACATCATTTATTTTTACACTGAAATCTCTATAAGCAGCATCGAAACAATAGTGACATTTTGCACTTAAAAAACTGAATTCAGACTTTACTTTTGCCAAAATTTTATTTTTGCATAGTTTTTTTTCAAAAGTGAGGAATTTACGCTCAATATTTTGAGTAATATAACTTAGACATACAGAGACTTGAAAACACACTCTCTAAAGCAATACTGAAACATAGGAAGTTTGTGTGTTTTGGACTGGGCAGGGTTGATTTTTTACAGTAGCTGGGATGGGGGAACGTCTGAGAGTGCATGACGAGGACCTGGATGTCATTCTATACCACCTCACATCATTACTGGGATCAGGTGAAGGGGCTCTCTGACTCTAGGGCTTCCTGTAGAAAAAACATGTGAGGTAGGTGAGAGGCTGTCCACCTTTGTTCACTATGTCAAGGTCTTTGGTGACCATTTTTGTATGTGAATGGCCTTCTTTTTCTTCTTTTTTGTTACTTTTAAAACTTATATGGTTGCTGTAACTGTTTGTTTTCTTATCTCATTGCTGTTTCCAGCTTATCTTAACCTGTGGTTTATCTTAACCTGTGATCTTCATTTTCTGTGCCTCCAATTCCCAAGTCCATCCTGCCCCAGTGGGAAACAGAAGCATGAGAAAGTGGCACATGGTTTGGGAGGGTCTCAGTGGGAGCAGAGAGCTGGAGAGTACCATTGATAAACTGCAAAAGTTCTTATAAATAGGAATTTGGAAAGCAGTGCCAATTATGGAGGGGTGTGACTTTGTGGTTAACTACTTTGTACTCTGAGTGGTAGGATATGAACGTTCATTAACCAGATGAATTTGTGGGCCTCCAAGATGCTGCCACAGAAGACTACTGCAACTAATACAATTAACCACACCCACGCTATGCTGCAGAATGCCACTCACAAAACATACCAAGCTGAAACAAACCTCAGGTATTCTTTGCTTTTTCTGCTTTTGTAAAATTGAAGAATTGCCCTTCAATTTTGCTGCTGAACAGCAGCTCCACACTTAAAGGCAGTTTCAGGAAAAGCAGTGTATTTGAGATTGTGAATTCAATCATATATCCCACACTATTATATAAAGAAGATACATTCTCTCTTTTATTTTCCTGTCTGTGCTGCAAAACTCATTGGAGTAAAAAGGTAAATACTTTCTATCTACAGAGCATCTCCCTGTTCAAAGTTAGAAGTAAATGATGTGTGTTCTTCAAGAAGCATGATTTTATATCTAAATGTTTCCACAACCTATGTTGAAAAGGAAATGTTTTCCATTTGGGAAAACTTTAGCAGATTTAGGAACTGCTAGAGGTCTGAGAGCTGTTTTCTCACTCATGTTGGTTATGCCAGTGTATGATGCTTAGAGACCCAGTCAATATGTCTCAGGTTGTCTTCATTCAGATTGCTGTGGCAACATAAGTGTATTGTCCTAAATATCCCCCAGGGCACTCTGTTTACAAGTGGTGAAATATCCTAATTTTTCCTTGGTGATAGAAAACCTAATTGGAGAGTATATTTGTGTGGGAGTGGATGAGGAGAGATAAGACAGCAAAGTGCTGATAACATTAAATGCACTGAGAGATTTGGAGGTAGCTGATACAGTCTGAGAGATTGCCATATACCTGATTGAGGGGGATACCAAAAGCTGTGGTAGGCCCCACTTTATTGATTGCAGAGCTACTGTCCTTTTGAGTTTCTAAAAATAGCAGTTAAAATGGTTTAGTTTTGTCTTCATTCTTGGGTACAGAATCCTTAGGAAGTGTTCAAAGGAGCCCAGTATATTTAGAAATGCGTTAGCATCCTTAAATGAAGACCTTTAACTTACCAAGTTTTAAAAGCTATACATTTCCCCAGGGATTTAAACTCTGTATTTATTCATACATCACTGTATATGGTAGTAACACAAAGAACACATATATTTTAATATATAGGAATTACATTAGAAGACAAAAACCTCATACCATATCATAGCACAGGATATCATTTCCCCAAACATGCTCAACAAGTATACACTTGGCATAATACTTACCTTTCATTTTGGCACAGGAGTAGTGAAAAATCAAGGTAAATGGGGAAATGGGCATTCAATGTTACAAAATTTGATACAACACCATTTCCTTCATCAACAATAAAATAATATTTTTAAGGCAGTTGTAAAAAGCAAGACCAAAATGTCATAATTCTGAGTACTTTAAAGCATCGATGGCTCAGACGTGCCTCACAGTAAAGTGATTGTATGGTTGGCATAGCACTACTTTTTCAGTATTTTTCTCCTTGCCTTTGAATAATTTTCTCCTTGGAGTGCAGTAAGTTATTGGCAATTATTAAAAAAGAACAGTAAAAAACTTTTTCTCCATTAGAATACCTTACTTTTGTGTCTAGAGGCAGATTAAAATTCTGGGAAATGTGTAACTGTAGACCTTAGTTCTTCAGGGTTTGTATTTGAAGTGGAACAGTTTTCATTCCGAAGAATTTTGATGGATTAGAAGCACTCATATGCATGCCACTGAAATGCCACTGACAAATGCTGGAAATGAATGGAATGTTTTAGCAATATCTGTGATGTTAACAACAAACAACTGAATGGAGATTTTAGAGCTTACAGTCCTGACATAAAAAAATTCTGGATAAAATGAGACATGTCCCTGGACATGGAAAGACATGGAATTCTTCAGGCTTTGATGTATTTTTCTATAATAATCATTAAAAGGTGAATTTATCAAAATATTTTTGTAATTCAGGCCATTGGCAATATATATCAGGGCTAAAAAAGCTGAAATCCCAGTTCCATTTAATTTGACGAAGTGCAAAGATTCAAGAGGAAATTCTGCTAGTATATTCATTCATGACTGACTGGAAGCAGTGATATAATTGGAAACAGGCTGGAAAGACACCTTTTTGAAGAGTTCTTCAAAAATAATCCTGAGATCATATAGAGTTCCTAGGATCTTCTAATCAAAAAGTTCTTAATTTCAAGTGTCAAATACTGGTTATTAACTGCAGATTATTGAAAAATATACTATCTACCCTAAACATAATGTAAAAATTAAATAGTACCTTTCTCTAACAAACTATCTTGGACACAGAATACGGAAAGTTTTGGCTTTGAACTGAAAATCACTTATCAGGAATACTAAGCAAGTTTTGTTTTCAGATGATCACAGTAAGTGCCTCACTATTCAAATCACATGCCTTAGGTTTTCATGTAAGTTTGGTAATTTTTGTGTTTGGTTGGTTAGTTGGTTGGTTGATTGGGATTTTTTAGGTAACAGCCTCAGGTCAGTTCAGATGTAAATTCATGTGAGTTCTAGAACATCAATGTTTTGGCAAGAGATTAATGCAGAAAGGATCAGTTTGTTCTTGAAACACCACTAAACCTAATTATTTCAGGGAATATTCATAGAGTCAATAATAGGAAAGGTGAGAATAACTGTTTTCTAGTTGTCATCTGTTTAAGTGACAAATCCATCTGAGTGGATGATAGCTACCTAAAAGCCCTTTGACAATGAACCTATGCCATGAAACACCAAAACACCACTACTCATTACGATGAGATCTTTCTGATTTTAAATGCATTTAAGAGACATTTAAAATGCACTGATCTTTTCCTAATTTTACATAAAGAAATTAATGTTTCTATTCCACACAGTTTGGTAATGTAGGCTCCCAAAAGAGTGACTTGCTATGTTATTTTTGTCACATCTGGTTTTGTCACATGCAAGAAAGCTGGCAAGGCTGAACTGGATGACTCTGCTAAAATCTTGTTTATATACCCTAAAGGAAACATCTGCTACCAGAGACGGCCAATTGCTTTTATTAACTGCCAAGTGTAAACTTTGCACCAGGCTTACTGTCCTGGCACCCCTGCTCTAATCAGATGTCCTTGGAGTTCTTGCTTTCATATTGCATTACCTGCTAAAAAATTAGCAAAAAACCTTCATGGCCATTTCAAGCTAGGATGTCCATTGAGTTGCTATCAGTCAGGAGATTTCTGGATTCCAGGAGGAATCAAGCTTCTAAATCATACTTTAATAAACAGTTTTTCAAACCACCTTCATCCCAGACTGTCTAGGATGTAGGCAAATGTGTGCCAGAATCCAGAGCTCTGTACAAGTAGGCATTGCAGAACTCACTCTCATTAAATGTCACAATAGGGGCAGACCAAGACTTTTTTACCTATTATGCTTCCAAGCTATGACTTCACTCCTTGTTCAGTTTCAGGGTGCACGTCAACATTCAGGGCCATAAGTCTGTTCCCATCCTGCTGTGCTGTCTCCACCAACCTCCAACCAATGACATTCCCTTACACACCAATGTTATGTTCCTTATCTTTATGAGGATTCAGTACTATAGCTAGTTTGCAACATACAACACCACCTGTACAGGGACCATGTCAGTTTTTTGACTGCTAGTCAAGGAAGGCTACACTGAAGACAGATGTCTGTAAAAGCATGTGTAATTCTGAAAATAGCCTTTAATCAGGGGGCTGGGGAAGTTTGGCATCTTGTATTTAGACAGGGTACATTATCAGTGTTATTCTTTTGGTATAAATGGAATTACTAAAGAAGTTATAAAAGCTCAATATATCTTCATAAGAGTCTGTTGTTCTCACTATTGACCAGAAGAGTTGCCTCAGTCCATAAGGAATGTGGAGGATTATTGATGTTACCCAATCAGCCTCTTAATTTCTGACAGATAACTTTTATCTTTCAACAGTTTGAAGCAAATAATTTCCTCCACTTGAATATTTATATAAGTGTATATATGTTGTTATTATTATAAAGTATTTTACAATAATATTTAAGTGAAAGCTATATATCCCGTTTTTTCCCACAAAGCTATGCCATCCTTACATAGCACCAATGTGCCATATGGAGCCACAGAAGCTTAGAAAATCAGAAAATTTTATATCAGCAAGTGCTGGTTTAAATTCTCAAGGATTCAAACTTTTACTTTTGCTTACAACTGTGATTCTTTTTGAAAGCCTTTTTAATGATCTTTCATGAAGCTGAGAAGAATACAGATAAATCTTTAGTTTGCTGTCTGCATTGTGCAGTTTGTTAGAGATGGATAAATTCTTAATGTTTTCTACTTACACAAATGTGATAAAATTTGAACAGTTCAGAAATCCGATAGACATGATTTCTTTCAGTACTGAAGATCCCAAATCTTCCCTTAAGTTTCAGTATCTCATCTGATTTTTCTTCTTTGAATGTTTTATCTGGAAGATGGAAGTCAAGAGCTAGGGTGATTTCTGTGGCCTAAGAGTAAAGCAGCTAAGCATCTAATCAGTTCAGAGCTGTTTTAACACTTGCCATTACAATTTTTGGCAAATATTTTCTGGTCTCACTAAGTATGTTTGTTTCAGTTTGAACTATAAAGATCCAGGACTAGCTGAAAAAATACCAGGCAAAGCATAGATTTAGTGATTGTGAAATCACTTGCATACTTTAAAAAATGAAGGAATCCAGAGTGGATTATATTGCTTTAAGGCCTTGACCTGCACCTCCTACAAGGAATTTTTCCATGGGGCACCATCACAGCCATCAGAGTAAAGAATATTCAACAACAGCTGTCTCACAAACTACTGTGGGGGTCTGGCCTAGTCTGTGGGATAACTTTTTACTGAAGTGAAAAACAAAGGGCTGCTTGAAGTAGATTTCCCTTATCTGCCTTGCTCTCATCCCAAATCGTTTTACACAGCACTTAAACCCTAATTCTGAGAGCTTGTAAATGCCTTAAAAATTCCTCTGCCTTTCCTTTCTGTCTTGGCCTCTATCTTTATGCTTTGCATGTGGTTGGAATGGTAAACAATTTCATCCATTTATCCTGGTTAATATGTGGGCTTTCATACACACAGTTGATTTTAGACAATATAAATATTGCTATTTAGCTTGTTTGTTGTTATAATAAAGTCCCATACATATTTTTAAATATTTTTTGAAGTGGGGGAGGGGGAATGTTGATAGGTGTAGGAAAATAATCCTAGGCATTGTTTCTGTAGCTGCTACTGCAAATTAAGATGTTTATCCTGAACTGAAAAATTTAACTGATCGGATGTAATGAATGAAATTTTAGCCAGAATGAAATTTGATGTTATTGTCCTAAGTGAATCCCCTCCTGCTCCATAAGGACTATGGGTCTTAATCCAACACATCAGTAATTGTCAAAAAATTTTATATGCTTTTTCCATTTCTTTTGGAACAACACTATTCCGCTTTGGATCTAGTTAGAGCAGCTTGCTATTATTTATTGTAGAGCAATCATCTGATCTATCTTGTGTGGCCACTCATGGGCTGCTCTTGCCTTTTCCAGTGTTGGATTTAGACAAAGTAAGGTGGATGAGGGCAGTGGTTGGATATGGGCACAATGACAGCCACAGTCCAGTGCCATTTCGATGGTGTGATCCTGGTGATTCAGAGCCTGTGGCAGTCCCAGGTGAGGCTGCTCTGCTGCAGGGTCCAGGACTGTGTGAGAGCAGGGGATGGGAAGACACCAGGCTCAGTATGGCTTCTCCCTCCTGCCCTTGCATAGGGTGCAGTTTGGAGACAAAGAGAACAGCGACTCATTACTACTTTTTTTTGTTTTTTATTTTCTGATGTCAATAGTTCAGATGAGACTCAGAATTAGATGTAATTGCAGGATGAAGACCAGAAATTGCAAAAGCCTGTTTCTGGTCAGTCAATGGCATTTGTTGTATGAAATGTCATGCAGGTATGTGTATGGACATGGAAAGAGAAAAGACTCACAGCTGGACAATGTGACCAATGGTAATGCAATGACAACCATCAGCTCTAAATCTCATTAAGGCTAATGAAATCATTATAAAAATAAAGTGAGTGAGAAACCAATCACACAGCATAAAAACAGTTTACAGCATAAACGGAGAGTTCAAATCTATATCAAAATATTCTTTTACTCTGAACCTAAAGTTTCATAAAATAAAGGGTTAAACAGTAAAAGATGAGGCAACCAAGAATTTTCAAGGAGAATCATATTTACAATATAAACACTGGCCACAGCTGGAACTACAAAGCCATTAAAACTGCTCTCCAAGGCTATTGTTTTCATTCTCTAATTTCTCTTTCTTTATTTTTCACCCAGTTAACTTCTTATATCTGTTAACTGAGGGTTCCTATAGTGCAATGACTTTATTTCTGTGTAGTATAGAAAGTTATGTATGCTTCAGGTCATGTTTGCTCCATTTTGCCCAATGTCATAGACTATATATTTTTTTTCCTATTCTGTCCTACACTGATGTTTTGATAGAGGAGAAGCATCTGCTTCCCCTGTGCCTTCATCTCACTTGATCCACAGTCTCTGAAGGAGCAGAACAGACTGATGTAAAGTTTTGAAAGCAAGAAATGTGGCCTCTTGGTATTTATGCTTTAGAAATTGCTATGTACTGCAGTTTCTGGTACCTTGCCTGAGCATTGATCTGTTAACAAACTGTGTTTGGAGAACAATCAATGCAGTTTCCTATCAATAAGTAGACAACATGCATGTCCAGTTTCTACTAATAAGGCTTTTCAAAATGCTTGTAAAGGGACACCCCCCTTAAAGTCTGGGTAAAAATATTAGAAGTTAGTATAATTTGCAAACTTTTTTTGTATCCAGATATAGTTTCTAGAGCACCAGAACAACTGAATAGTCAACAGCTTTGAAAATTAGGCTATGTAGATTGTAGATTAGTTACCTAACCATGGAGCTACAACATGTTCCTGAAAATTTTGAATCTTTTGCATTTAAACTTTGCAACATCTATTTTAATTTAATATTTTAGTATTGTTATGAATTTTTTTTCCATGGTCACACCTTATCTATTCAGTCTGTGTTTTATTTCATCTAGTATGGTAATTAAGCAGGAGGAAATAGCCTGAATATTTTTTAAAGTAATACAGTGACATAATTTGCTCTAAACTAATATGTTGCTCTAAGTAATTTTTCTTCATCCTTCAGCCCTAAAGGTATGCAACTTCATTTGACATTGGGTTTTCACAAGCTCCCTAAATCCAACACAGATGGTAACTCTTGGAAAAATAGAATCTCTTTATTCTTCCTACACAGGTCTTAAATCCTTGAGAAATAACATAAATTAACAGGAACAAATATAATTGGTAGCTGAGTCTAAACAAAGACGAGGTATCTTCTACTCCTCTGGAAAATATGTTATGGGCAGGAACCATGGAAGTTTCTTCATCCTGTTAGATTCAGTGATATATGCTAAAAGAATCTTTAGCCAATATAGCTAAAAGTGATGCAAACTCAGCCAAAATATTTTTATGTATAAGACATAATGTTGAATTGCTGAGTTAATCTTTAAAATAGATTATATTGCTTTGGGAGGGTAATTCTCTTTGTATGTGTTACATGATCATCAAAAAACATTAGGAGTTGTCTTCAGTGTGTCTGAAATTACCTGCTATAATGCCCAGAAACTGCATTTTAACTATGCCCAAATTAAAAATTAATCCTCTCTGTCTTGTCCTTTTCTTCTGCCTCCTTCTCTGACAAGGAACAAGGAAACATTACAGCAGAAAGCAGTGCCAGAACTTTCAAGATCAAGGGATAATCTCGATGGGGATCTTAAATAGTAAAAGGTTTGCAAATGGTTAAGAAGGTCCCAGATGAAAAGCAATTTTTATAAAGTGAGATACATATTGGTACAGGTTCAAAGATAATACATGCGTGTTTTCCTAGTCATTGGCCTTATACTCTTGTTTTCATTTTCAAGATGGATTGTGCCCTAGGGCTGAAATGCAGAGTGCTTTTGAGTTCAAATGCCTTCACCACATGATTCTGCATTCATTCAGTATGGATGTATGGTAAAAAACCAAAATTAGTCTGTCTTGTGAAGGCCAGACTTAACCTGACCCTTTGTGGTCTTCCGGATGAAATACAACCTGTTATAGACACTCAGATCTGAATGTAGCTCATTTGGCTTAGAGCAAATTCTCAGCATGAATTTCTGCTTTCTGTGTTTTGTCAGAAGGAAGGAGTTCAGCTGGAGACATTACCTATCTTTATCTTTCCTTAGTGTTTGAGGGAGAAAAGATCATAATTTTCAGAAAGAGAGATGAACTATTTTTGTCTTGTCTCAAATTAAGATTTGAGAAAAGCTTGAAGACTTTCTACAAATTCCTTTTTTAAGATCAAAAGGCAAAGATTAAGGGTAGAGAGGGGAGAAGCAATTTAAATGTCCTGCTTGTGGTTTGGGTATCCCTTTCAGTAAAATTTCTTTGCTAATGACTGTCGGCGGAGCTTCACACAAGTATGATTGCTTAAGCAATCAAATTCATTATTTTTGCTTGCATTGCCTTGAAATAAGACCAGAGACAGGACTTAAGGAAACAACATGAAGCTGAGTCAAAGGAGGTTTAGACTGGATAGCAGGAGAAGGTTTTTCAACCAGTGGGTGTTTGGGCACTGGAACAGACTCCCCAGGGAAGTGGTCACAGCGCCAGCCTGACAGTTCAAGAAATGTTTGGTCAATGCTCTTTGGTACACAGTGTGATGGGGATGACACTGTGCAGGGCCAGGAATTGGACTCAATTGGACTCAATTGTGGTCAAACTCAACATATTCTGTGATTTAATTCTATTAAATGCTATTTATTATCTCCAAATTTAATTTTAACTCACTTTCTCACTATTCATGTTCTTAGCATGTTTTTAGAATATAAAAAATTCCTTACAATAACTTTATTTAATAAATGAAGTTGTTCTTTTATTAAAAAAGGCCTGCATACAGATTCCCTCCTTCCTCCAGCCTTTTAGGACTTGTTTATGCACCTCTGAGACATGGGGCTTATCTCAGCCTAGGGAAAAATATTTTTCTCCAAATGTCTCCTGAACATTTTGACAGCAGATCACTGACACTCTTGGAAAAAAGGAGCACCTGAAGGGTAAGAATTCTCAGAATTCAGTAGGAAAACTTTTCCCTTCATTCACCACCCACACTTGCACTGCTCCCAGGGTCTGTAGGTATTAAACAGTCAGAGGTTATCCAGAATCCCTTCCAGCAGCATGATGCCACAGGGGAAACTCCATCCTGTTTTAAGGGAAAAGGGAGTGATAATCTCCAAAGTCAGTCTTTAGGAAACACTTCAGAGATTCACAGCTGTTGCATTTCTTATGAAACCCCTGGAATGCAGATGTAATAGCTAATGGATTCGTGAACTCCTGTGCATCTGGTAATCTGATGCTGGGGTTAGCCCTTCTGGATTGCAGGAGCACAATTGTGTAATAAGAAATTGCTCTGAATTTCCTCTCTGCTCAAAATATGATGTATCCTGTCAATCATATCCTAAACTGGCTGAAGTCAAAAAGATGTGTGCAGGAAAAGGATGCTTTGGTCAGACCCCAGAGCCATACCATGACCTTTACTCTTTCAGGTTACTTAACAGAAATGTTCTGTTTTGTGATGGGGTTTTTTTGTCATCCATTCCTGTTAAAACTGATTTTTGTGACTCTGTTTCTGTTATTTGTGTCACTTAGTTCTGAAAGTAGGAGCATTTTCAGCCTGCAATAAGTTACTGGCCTTTGTCCAGGTGGTGCTTCCAGCACCATATGTTTGGGCCTCTTCTTTGGGTACCTGATTTTATCATATGCTCTTCTGGTGAATGAAGACTCTAGCATGATTTCATTGTAAAACATCACAGACCAATAGATTACCTGAACCTAGCAGAATAATGTCAGTCTTTCATTTTATTGGGAGGCTAAAACAGGAAGGGATTGCAAAACCCTGAAGAACATCAAAAGAACAGCATATAGCAGCTGGAGCCTTTAAAAATACTTTCTGAAGGTTTTTAATGCCTTATTTAATAATAGACCACCCTCTTCTGAAGGTATTTTCTAAGCTCTGTGTAGGAGTGTATCTCAGGACACAAAAACACTAGGGATTCTCTTGTGTGGAACTATGAAGAAAGAAATTTAGCCAACGTGGCTGCTTTACTCTAGACACAATAAATAAATAATTCCTATAATCTGGTGCTGTATATTTTCTTCTATTCCTAATCCATGTGTTCTATTGTAAGAATATAAATATATTCTTATATTTATATAAATATAAATATATATCATGTTATACCAAAAAATTGAGTTAACAGGGGATTCAGCTGAAGTATAACGAAAAAATAGCCACTCAGGTCTAGTATGATTAGGTGGAAATGAAATATGTACAGATGCACATAAATATGTGCCATTTTAGATACATATGAATATGCAAATGTCAACTCATACCCCGTATAAATAAGTTTGTAATTCATTGAAGCCTTATATTTTGACAGTATTGGGGATTTACAAGTTATTCTTAGGATATTTTGCAGTGAATGATTTCTCAGCCATAGGTGTTTTGGGGCTGCTCTAAGGGAAGACTCAACTTCACAGGCTGAAATTAAAACTGATATACTTACATATGACTCCATACAGTCACTTGTATAATACAGGCTTTCCATCAGTTCGATTGTGATGTGCTACATATTTTTGTGCTGTGATCAATGCGAGGTTGATAAGAAAGAAAGGAGATAGCTAAACATCTATGACACATTTGCATTTCAGGTGTGAACATGAAAATAAACCTTCATTTTTCATATTTCACCCTGTGTACTGGGTACCCAATTCTCAATATATTATAGTCTTCTATATTTTAAAATTGTAACTCCACTATTTCTTCATATTCCAGGTCTGATTGTAATTTCATGCTGCTCTGAATTAAGAGTTGCCCATTAAAAGGAAGGATCTAGATCCTGATCTCACTGTGTGTAATCTGAAGGAAGTCTTGCAGAGCAACTTTGAATTTTCATAAATTGACTGTAACCAGACCCAGCTCCAACTGCCTGTGTATAAAAAGAAGCTATAAATGACACCACAGTCAAGTCTGTGTTATTTGTTCTTTCTCAAGAAAATAATTTGTTTGCTTTTAAATATGATCATAAATCTTCTAATAACAGTCAGTTATGTTGAGCAATTAGCTGAAGGCTGACAGAAAAATAATTTCTTGAAGTGCTTCCCAGCTGATACTTACAATTAATGATTTATTTTATTTTTACTTCAGATTCCTCATACATTCTGTTTCCATGGAGAAATTCTGATATGTGCTAGAGTAGACACCAACAACAATAATAAGAGCCCTGATGACAGCCCTTCCATTTTGAGAGAAAGATAAATGAAGAATTATGTGGCCGTTTATGAAAAAAAAAATA
This sequence comes from Toxostoma redivivum, assembly GCA_013397375.1. Classification (NCBI taxonomy): domain Eukaryota; kingdom Metazoa; phylum Chordata; class Aves; order Passeriformes; family Mimidae; genus Toxostoma; species Toxostoma redivivum. The sequence goes on from VXBI01000715.1 coordinate 106,435, forward strand.
AAATCACAGAATAACACAGTTGTAAAAGACCACAAGAAAATATCGGGTCCACATTTTCATAGAAAAGGGAAACTAGATGAGATTATCTAGCATCCTTCAGAACTGCATCTTGATAATCTACAGTGATGAGGGTTCTACTGGCTCCTGAGGAGGTTGTTTCAATGAAGGATTGTTCTCATTGTAAAAAAAGTCTTTCTTATGTCAAGAAAATGTCTTCTTGTACATTTTGCCCCTTGTCTTCACCATGTGATTCCTTGTGAGGTGAGAACGTCTATATTCTTTGTAGTCACCTTCTAAGTACTGGAATACTGTGATGATGCCTCTTCTGATCCTTCTCATCTTTAGAGATAAAAGGCCTAGCTCCTTCTTTCTTTCCTCACAGGGGAGGTTCTGCAGCTCTTTGTTCCTTTTTGTAAGATGGCATTGTCCAGAACATCTGTGAAAATGTGAAACATTAGTTCTTAAGGAACACTCCTTGTGACAGGATGCCAGCTTGAGTGAAAACCATTGATTACTCCTCCCTGAGTGTGCCCTGCTAACCAATCTCTTACCTATTCTGCAGACTACTCACCCAGTCTTGCCAGTTTGTCCAGAAGGGTGTGGGAAAAATCTCCGTTCTTAATTCAGTTTCTACTCTAGCAACTGAAAGAACTAAGAGTAGAGAGTGGAAATCTTGATTGTTGTATGAACTGTGTTCACTCCCAATTGCCATCATCCTAATACCTGCATAATCATATTTTCCTCTACATGGGAAAATAATTCTCTTCACTTTTAAATCTGAGTTCCTACCCTGATGTTTTCAGAATTAGGCAAAAGTAAAGTCAACTTTATTGGAGAGAGGAGATTGTGTTTGCTATAAAAAATCTTCACTGTGGCTGTTTTCATATGGTCTCCTTGAGAAGGGTTCTTTAGCTTTTCTGTGTAGGACTGCACCTATTCTGTCCAGTTTTGAGGTTGCTGAATAGTGGTGGGTACTTCCAACAGGCAGTGGATATACTGTGTTTTGGCAGAACTCCTTGAAAAGATTTGCTGTTGCCAAAGAACTCAGCTTCACTCAGAGTGTTGATCTGAACAGAATCCTCCATTCACTTGGTAAAACAGGTTACCTGCTGTCACTCTTTAGTCTGGGCTTTATAACTAAATTATCATGGTTTAATTAAGTTATTCCTGGTTTAAAACTGGTAAAAGCATAATTTATGAATTAATATAAAGGAGTGCCACCTTTCTAATCTGCATTTAGCAAAAAGCACCTACTACCAAAAGCCTCTTTTACTAGGTCCATGTGTATTGAAGGTTACATCCCATGATCTTTAGTGAAGCATTTCATCAATGATCTTAACTACCATAACTGAAAATCATATCTTCTATTTATTTTTGTTAGCAAAATCTATCTTTCAGTACAAGCTTCTAGATTTCCCATCTTTGCTAGTTTTTAACAGGTAGTGATACATTGATCACTAGGATTAGTTGGAAGTAAGTCTCCTGAATTTTGATTTATTTGTGCTCATATGCATTTTTAGTAAATGCATAGTGAATTGTAGATGATTGTTCATTGTCAGTGTAAGAGAAAGGATCCCAGCAGGTATGTGAGGTAGCAGTCATGAGAATGCCACGCAGTCTCTATAGATTCTATACATAACCCACACTCAAAATCAGAACAGTTTCTCAAATTGAAACATTTCAATGTACAAAAAAGCAAAGTTATTAACTGATAATGCATATTTAGAAACAGGTTTGAAAGTCCATAGTAGTAATTTTATAGGAAGAAAACTCAACATTAACAAGGTTACTAAAAAGCTCTTACTTTTAAGATGAATATCCCTATCCATATTTGTCCATATTAAACAAAAAAAACCCCTCTAGCCAACCAATCAAGCAAAAAAAGCCAAGATAATTTATGCAAAAATATATATTTTTGTAAACTATGCAGCATTTGTTTATTCAAATGTATCTAGCTTTAAAGTGATTACTTTCTGTATCCCTTCGTTACTAAAATTAACTGAAGCTATCTTCAACTTTCACAGGGGAAGTATTCTAGTTAATTAAAATGAATGCTTTCCATTATCTTATCACTTTTTAGTTGCTGACAATCTTAATAAAATGTATCAAGCTGATGAATGGACAACATCCTCTTTGAATGGATAAGGCAATGCTGTCCAATTCTCAGCCATCTTCCCCTTAATTCCCTGGAATGCCATTTATTTGTCTTCTAAAATTAACTATCTGAACAAATGTATATAACTTGCCAGAAAACCGCTATATTCTGAATCTCCAGCATAGATATTTTAAATATATACAGTTAATCTCAGTAACAGCAAGCTATGTGAGATAAATCAGGTGACAGAGATTGGGTTTTGTGAGAACCAAGAAGGTGGCAGGAACAAAATCGTCATTGTGTCTGCATTTGTACAGTTTTCTAAATCTCTTTTTTTTGGTAAATGAGTGACTACCTGTTATGACTAACAGAAATGGCACTGGTTAATGTACATTTACCTAGTCATGTTCAGACTGAAAGATCTCAGCAATGTGTGAAGACAGTAAGATGAAATAACATCTGTTGTCTCATGGAAATTATTTGTATTCAAATTATAGGAACCTCTGAATGTTAACTACAGCAACAGGTTATAAGGGAAGGAAGAAGCTGCATTTCAATTTGTGTATCTGATTACTGGAACAAAAATACCACTTGGGATATTGTATTACTTGGAACCAAACCCCATCTTCTTTCCCAACATATTACTTCAAAATTTTTCTCATAATTTAAAAAGGCATGGGTATGACTTGGTTTTATGTCACTTGAAGAAGGAAAGGATAATCTATTTTCTGCTAACAAAAAGAGAAGTGAAAGTGTTTAAGAGATATTCAGACTAATTTACAAAGTCAACACTAATGAAGTGTAAGGCCTATATATTAAATGTTAATAACCTCCTACCTAACCAGAAAATACGTTGTGCTGGACCACAATTCATAAAATTGGTAAGCCATTTAAGCAAAGGACTTGACCAGGTGGTGAGCTCTCTATTAAAATGCAGTATTTTACTCAAATTCCCATAAGATTTATTGGCTATCAGCAATGTAGTTAAACAAATGCAACAATTACAAAAGTGCTATCAGGTCATATCTCCATTTTATGAGATGGTGAAGCACACAAAGTTAGGATCTACTGTCCCAAAAAACCCATAACTCCTCTAAGAATGACAGAAATATTTTTAATTGCTGTTCAACAATTCACAAAAAATGCAGTATGTTTTTCTTGTCTAAAACTGATTCTAGTATTATTTTACATTTGCCATCACTTTTTTGTTGTATTTAAAACTGGACGCTGCAAAGGATGTAGCATTTTTATAAATACAGATTATTTTCAGTGAACAAAGGACTGACAGTCGTAGACCTGCTATGTGCTACCCAGGACAGTGACAGGGAAGAAGTTTAATTTTATTTATTTTGTGTTCCTAGGTAGGAAGGTTTTAAAAATTATATCCTAACAAATTGAATTAATTATGCTTTTCTCCAGCATTCTTTGTTTTCTAAAGGAGTTGAACTTTTTTCTCGCAAATTTTGTCTACATAAAAAAGAAATTCCATGAAAATTTCAGGCAGAGTACGTATGTATGAGTAACAAAAAACATCCTTTAAGTCTGCATTTCAGTGGATTTGTGTGTTGCTGAGACTTGACTTTTTAATGAAGATTCAGGTTACTACTGCTGCTTTTCTAATTATATGGAATGTGTAATGTGGATTTTTTGGTATCAAGTAACATTTGAGTTTATGTTAATCTCTTTTCTTCATTTGAGATGATACCAAATTAAATACACTGAGCTAAGAAGTCACTTAGCCTAACCAAAAAGCCACTTGTTTTTCCAGAACTCAAAAGAGCAGTGATTCCTTCCTTTGACTGAAATTACCTATTCATTGGTTCAAATATGATTTATGGGAAAGACTTGGCAGACTGATACTGAAATCAGCACTGCATACCTGTTTAACCCTTCAAGAAAATTGGGAAAAAGAATAGAAAACAATATTCAGTCTAAAATGCCGTTGGTGGTGCTGCTTCTATGGTGGTTATAATCGCACAATCTTTTGTGGTGGTTATAAAAGGGGCAGGTCCATTAACTTACTGAATTTACTTGAGTCTAATTCTACAGTAAATTAAAACAAAATCTAGACCTTAAGGTAGACCATGGTACTTATTCCTTACTAGAAAAATAGTATCTTGAGTACGAGTGTGGAAAAAGAATCCCTCTAGGAATTTGTATAGATTCTGCATCAATTCAAAGTTTTCTAAATCAGCAAAGTTTTGCATGATGATGTATTGAAAATACAACATGAGAATATTAGTTGAATTTCAGTCGTGTGGAGGTGAAAGTACCTCCACAAAAACATGCAGTCTTTTAAATACCACTAAACTGCTGAGAAGAATTGAATGCAAAAATAACCAAAAATTTTTAATAATTCCTTAGGGGGGAAAAAACCTTTTAATATTGGGATTCTATGTGGCTTATTGCCATTAAAGGCAATAAACCAAATTTAGCCCTACAGCACAATTCACTTACAAGTATTGAAAAAGTAATATTTTGCAATTGGAACTCCACAAGAAAGCTTTGGCAGGACAATTTGCTAATGAATCTAAATGATCTGTAAGAAAGGTATTTTTTTGCTGCTGTTGAGGAAATTTCAGGGAATATTCTGGAGGAACACTAAAAATGCTTTGTCATTTTTGGAGAAAAATATTTGAGTTTTTTATTTTGGTTTTGTTTGATTTTTTTTAAGCATTTTCTCTTGTAAGTAATGGTATGGTGCACATAAAGAATTTTCCTGTCTGCTCACTAGTGAGGCTGTCACTTTCAGGTCTCAGCTAGCTGTCTTTTAAATATCTGTGTAAAAGCTATGCTCTCCTTACTTGAATACAATTTTTACTGCAAATAATTTTTTTTGCCTGTATTTCATTTCCTTCTATACTTTCTATGAAAGAGTGGACTTTCTCCTCTCTTAGCTCAGACTGCATTGTTTATTTTTAATTCCTTGCCACAGTGTGAGTACTTGGGTGTTTTGAAAGAAACGTGTGGCATCTTAGTTGTCATATTTCTGCCATAATCTGTATATTTATGCTGTTTTTGGAAAGTTGGATAGATCTCATTTCCCTTTAGGTATCATTTTCCTAGACTGAGGTAAATATATATTTTTTTAAAGTAGAGTTCACCCATTCTGACTGATGATAGACATAGGCATCAAAAGCTAAAAGGTGACGTATGACTGCTCTGTGTATAGAGGCTAGTTACAAAAAATCATCATCTTCATAGTACAACTAATCCAGTCCTCCATCTGGCTTTTGACATCGACTTGACTAATTTCCCCCAGAAGTACCTGTTTCCTGTGATTGACCGTAAAGGGAGGCTGAGTTGTAACCTTGTATTTGATGCCTAATTTAGATGCCTAAATTTCAGTAAGATGACTTCTACCTAGTGTGTTTAGACTTCAAGTGAGTAAAATTGTTCTGCAATACTTTATTTTGCAGATATATTCCTTAACAGGCAGAATTTTCCTGTTTCTTTCCCAGCTGAAATGTCTTTCAAATCCCTCAAATCTCTGTGAAATAGAGTTGTCATGCTCGCCTATCTTTTTTCTTGTATACAGTAGATTACAGGCAGGTTGTAGTACTACTGACAGCCACAACTAGATGTGCAAAAACCAAATTAGAATGTCAGTCACGTTATCAGGATTACGCATACATTACCACCTGCAATCAGTAGTTCTCATCCTGATGAGACTGAGAGGTATTTTGCATTAACTGAAGTGCACTCAACTCAGAGTTGAATACAACTGAGTACTTTGTAAAAGATAAAAATATCACTAGATGCATTTATAGGTCAGAAATTCAAGGTAGATAGTTTTTTCTGATGGCTTTTTAGTTTTCCTTTTGTCTCCCTGTCTTTCTGTCCCTTTCAGGGGTTGTCCTCCTTTCCACCTCTTTTCCTTTAACAGTTTTTGGACAACTAAAAGCCTTGCAGATGTTATTGATTTTATCCAGGAGTACCTGAAATTGACAGTTTATATACTCAAAGTCATCCCCTGTAAGACTGTGAAATAGAGCCAGAGGCACTAAACTGGCAACCACTATGCCATCTAGATATTTTTGTGTGCAAGGAACATGCCCATATGGTTTTTGTATCACTTTATTGATAATGCTTTAATGGCAAGGACATGAAGGTGCATGAGTGTCAAGAACAAAAGGGAGGGTGTATGGAGATTATGATTATTATGGGTTTCCAGGATTCCATAATGGTCAAGAATATGGAAACTTTATCCTTTAAATTTCTCTGCTTTATTACAGATTACCACAAATACCACAAAATTTAAAACTAGTGGGCAAACTGGCACAAAAAACATAGTAAAAAATCACCTATAGCAAGTATACTTATGATTAATGAAGTATATGTATATGTATATGTATATGTATATGTATATGTATATGTATATGTATATGTATATGCTCAGCTATTGCAAACTAGTATCAGCTATCAGGAACATAGTATCAGTCAATAGTATGGTAGCAGTAGTATGATAGCAGCAATCAATCATAGAACAGTCACTAACAGCAACTACCAATTAGGTCTATGTTTTTACAAGTTACTATGAACTTTTCATTATTGAAACAACATATCAGCAGTGTAATAGCAAATATGATAGATTATTTATATGGATTTATAATATCAATAGCAAGGGAATCAGACAAATTTCAGAAGGGGACAGACCCCTCCAAAGTGGGGGGCAACCTAATCCCAGAGGTGAACCCAAGCATCCCAGAAATGAGAGCACAAACCAAGCCTACTCCAAAAGTGAGTCCAAAAAGGGGGACCAACGAGATTGGCTGCCTCACTTAAAGGTGGTCTGTGGTACAGAATCTGGAGAGAGAACTCCAGATCTCATAGAAAGTTAATGTGGAGAATTCAGCCTGTTTAGAAAAGAAAAAGTAGGTGTGGCAAGGTATGCTCCCAGGAAGAGAGACTCAGCTTTGAGTAGAAATTATGGTGGTTTTCTATTAGACATAAAATGGCATAGATTATCATTGCTTCATGCTGCCAATAGATGCTTCAATTTCCATTTTTCAACTGATGATGGGGTATTCTGTTCTTTCAGAGGAATTTCTGTTTTTCTTAACTGTTTTCCACCTTCTTGAATAATAAGGTATAATTTCAGTTCCTTGTATTTGCACTTATTGATAGAATCTAAGGATGTCTCCTCTTTTTAGATTTACCAACAGTATTTCTGAGAGACCATCTGCCCTTTTCAAGGATGGTACTGGTTCATAAGCTTAGTTCCCAGGTTCATAGCTTCCAAGCTGGTATTTTCTGTCAGTATTTTCCAGTAGATATTTTCTTCTATTCAGCTTCTTTTTCCCATCTAGCCAGGCTATCCTTCAGGCAGCTCACATTACCGGTGCATCTAAGTAGAAATCTCATTGCCAGTCTGATAATAAACCTTACAGCTTCTCAGAGTTCTAGTTTTGTTTGTCAGATGTTTCTTAGGTATCACATTAATTCCAACTGCTATCTTAAATCTCTATTTTAATTTGGTCTCTATTCTGTACAACATGTTGTTTTTCAGCACTGTAACATTTCCAGAGAAAAGAACAACAAAATAAATTACTGCATTCCAGACCTGTAAATTGGAGATTGCTTTAATTAAAAGTCACTTGTGTTCATATGGGAACAGGCTGCAGAAATAGATCAGAGAACATAGAGTATTTTAGGCTAAGCCTAGAATGAGTATTTTGGAAGATTATGACAAATTATCTACTTTTTTTGTCAGACAAAATGCAAATTTGTATAGATAATGTTTTTTGAAGGCTTGAGATTTTCAGGGTAACAATATCTCTATTCAGCTACTATGTAAAGGTCAGGAGGAGTATACCAAAAATAAGGAGGCAGGAGATACACCATGGAGAAAAAAGGACTAATCAGTCTTCAGAACTCGACTGCACATAGAAAATGCTAAGTCACAGAATCACACAAAATTTAAGTTTGGAATGCATGCCTGGATTTTTTCTAGGTCAAAAATATCTGCTCGAAACAGAATCAGCAAGAGCAGGTTGACCAGAGCCATGTCTAATCTGGTATTGAATAACTTTAAGGATGGAGATAATGCAACCTCCACGGAAAATATGTTCCAGTCTTAGACCACACTTCCAGAAAAGAAGGTGGGTTTTATGCTTAAATGGAATTTCCTCTATCTGAATTCCTTTTGTCCTCCATTGAGATGAGGTTGGGTCTGTTGCAGTGTGTTTCTTGTTAATGGTATGTTCTGTTATTGCCCAAGCTAATGGTTTAGTCCAAGATTATACACTCCCACCCACCTTGTCAATCTATCTTAAACTACCTGTCAATCCTACTTTGTGCCAGCCCCCTGCTTGGAATTCCTCTTTGGAAATCCCCTAAAATTCAAGGTCTCATTAGTCCATGTGACCCGGTTTTCCCCCGTACCTCTCTCATTGGACGATGCCTTTGTAAACCCTACCCTTTATCCCTCCTCAGAATTACTCCAATTTTCTAAGGATTTGTACCTTCCTCTTGAACCTTCCCATATTTAAGTTGTTGCACC
>VXBI01000717.1:0-39300 GCA_013397375.1 Toxostoma redivivum
AGTTGTGGGTGCAGGGCTGGGCCCCTCTGGGCCCCACAGAGCAGCAAAGCTGCTTAGCTGGGCTGGGCTGGGTAACCAGCTTAGGCTGCAGCCCAGCCAGAGGATTGAGCAGCTCGGGCTAAGCCCCACACACTGTCCCTGCTCCTGCCAAGGGGCTCAGGGCTCCCTTTCCCTGGGGAGGAGGAGCCTGGCCAGGACCCCACAAGGCTCTGCCATCTGCTCCTGCCTCCCCCAGGCCCAGCCCAGCCTTGCTGTTGAAAGGGGAGACGAACAGCTGAACCAGAGCTGGCTCCCCCCTCCTGTGCAGTGACCTGCCCAAGACAGCCCTGGCCATAATTTAATCACAAGCATTTTACTTTGGCTCCTTCCTCCCTCCTCCTTTTACATGGGAGCCTCTCCCCACAGGCAGGGACTGGACTGGGCCAAGCAGCTCCCACCTCCTGTTTTTGCCAGGGCTACAAATTCCACAGAGCTTTGGGAAACCAATCCTGAATATCAACTCCAAAAGGTACAGCAGGATTAACACACCATGCCCAGTGCTGCTCCAGTCCTGACCAAAGGTGGACCAGCACAAAAGGCCTCCAAGTTCATCAGGCCTTTTCCAGAATCGTTTGCTGGGGAAACCTCTTCTTCCACCAGGAAAGAAAAGGGAAAGCATGCACAGACAGTCTCAACTTCAAACTGAACTAGCCTTCCCTGGCTTCTGTTTAAGGCCTATTTTTAAAGGCTTTAAATATTTCAGATTACTGAAATTAATTTTGATTATTTGTTTCTGCTTTTGCTTCAACAGAGCTGATTTTATGAAACGTTGAATGAATTCTATTAAACACTCACCTGATGTCTCTCATAAATAACAGGAACACTGAAGAGCGAAATCAAAGCTGGAAAAGAGCACATCAAATGTATAAATATTGACAGCAGGGATGGTGCTCAGGCAGAACAAGGACTGCTTTCCACACCTTGATACGTCTTGCAAAAAGGTACAAGAAGAATGAATGACTAAGCCCTGTGCACCAATTGTTGGCCAGTAAATTCAATAATCCCTATTAAGGAGAGCCTGGGCTGTTCTCCAGGTCTCACCAACAGTACAGTAAGTCTGGTCACAGGTCACTTTTTCACTGTGGGTTATGCAAATTCTTCCCAAGGGCTGCTCAGGCATCAGTTGGTTCTGACACCTGAAGCCAGCCTGCTCTGGGATATAAGAAATTAAATCCTGCAGTGGGACATGGCCACAGCAGATCCTGCACAGCAATAACATTCAGGGCAGGCTAACCCTGACAGGGACAAGCACAACAAAGCTGCCTATAAAGTGTGTAATGTCTGGAGATCAGCAATCTCAAGGAATGCAACAACACAACTCCAAATGACCTGTTCTATTGTGTTATTAAAAAAAAAAAAATAACCTAAAAGTGCAACATCTTAGGGCTACGGGATCAGCCTCCCAGAGCTGAGCAAACCCCACTGCTTTGCCAAGGTTATTTGGTGTGCCAGGTGTGTAACACAAGCCAAACACTTACCCAGGATCAGTAATGTCAGACCATTGAACAAGGCACCAACATAAGTGAACACCCACATCAACACTGCGAACTGCAAGGGAAAAAGAGCCTGTCAGCAGCCAGCCTGTGCCCAGGACACCCCCCAGTTTGCTGTAAACACAAATACAAACTAACCACAGCCCCAAAGTGCACTTCACCCTTGCACAGCTCCTGTAACCAGAGCTGGGTGATGAGATGGCTGAAGGATTCAGTAAGGGGATACATGGCCTCCTGTGTCCAGGTCACGGGGAATTCAGCCCGAGTCAGCAGTGCCCAAACACTGCCCTGTGCCTTCACAGGGCACTGCCAATTCCATAGGGAGGAATGATGGCAAACACAGTTCCTACCTCCCATCCTTCAGAGAGGGGACAGGCCAGCCTAAGAGAGGCCAAAGGGCTGGTGCACGACACAGCCAGACAGAAGGGAGGTCACACGTGTGTGTGTGTGGTGGCTCTGCTGCCACCTGCCCAGCCGTGCTCTGACCAGACCAGGCAGAGGCTCTGTCACATCAGGAAAAGCCTGTCTGGAAGGTAAGAGGGTAAGGTGGGCTTGATTTACCTTTTCTCCTTCAAAAAACTCAAAGGCACTTTGGATATTCAAAAATTTAGGAACAAGAGGAGTGAAAAGTGCTCTAACATGGAAGCTGGCTCCAGGTCAGAGCCAAGCTCAGAAGCAAAGACATCCCTAAAGCCCCACACTGCCACCACTGCTGGCTCCCTGTCCCAGCCCCATTCCCACTCCCTGCTGAGAGCATTTGTCCAGCCCCTGGTGGGTCACAGGCTGCATTTCCCAGCTCCACACAAAGCTCTGCCCATGTTCAGTGCCAGGTGAAGTGTCCCAGGCACACCTCTGACCTATAGCAGTGGGAGGGGACCCAGGGCTGCCAGCTCTATTTTGGGGTAGGATTCCTCCTGAGGAAAATCAGCCGCTTTCTTCTAGAGTTGCAGAGCTGCTGAGGAGCTGAGCAGCAGCCAGGAACAGCAGCTTTCCCAGGGTTTATTCCTTGCTCTGCACAGAGCAGAGACCCCCAGCCATGGTCAGCTCAGCCCATGGGGCTGTCTCCAGCAGAACCCTGGCACTGGCACCAGGGAGGGCAGACCTGGGCACAGTGAGCAACCCAAGATGGGAACACTCCCAGCAGCAGGAGCTGCACCCAAGGAAAGGACGGGTACAAAGTGCTGGCAAGGAAAACAATGCATGGCTGCAGGACTGTGGGTGTGGGCCAGAACCCTGGTAACTGGCCTGCAGCCAAGGTACTCTGAACTTACCTATCTCAACATCCAATTTTAGCTTATCAAAAGAGGCAAAATATCCAAATCAAACAAAATCAACAGCCAGCAACAAGATAAGGGCATTGGCAGTCAATACAAGTTTAATTCCATGACCCCTGCAAAGAACTCAAGTTGACTTCAAGAGCTTCCCTCCAAAGTGATCCTATTCAAAACTCAGGTGCATTAACTGCAAGTGATGCAGTTCTTTACCTGTCAGCACTTTTGAGATGTGACAAAGCAGCACCAGGGAGGGGTACAAAGTTAACCCTCAGAGAGGCTGCACCGTTCCCAGCAGCTGAAGGATTCTGGCAGGTTTCTCAAGTAAAATAAAGTAGATTTTGCTGAACTCCCTCATGATTGATTCAAATCCTGGCCCAGTTCTGCTCTGCAATGCCAGGGTGAACCTGGAGCTGACCTCTCTGTACCAGGCATTTTATTGGAGCAAACACTTCCATGTTGGAGCAGCCTGCACTACAGCACATCCCCCAGAGAGGGAGGAAAGGCACCAGTTTGCACTGGGCAAAGAGCCTCCAGTGTGTGATGGTTCACAATGGTTCTCTTGCATCCCAACACCTATCCATGACCATGGACAGAATTCCTGAAGCTGGGCACCACCCAGCCAGTCAGCAGCCAGTAACAGTGCTGGTGACTCTGCCCAGGGCAGAAAATGTGAGTTTACGCAAGCACAGGGGTAACAAGACCCAAATCAATCCCAAAGTCCAACAATTATCTGAACTATCCTATTTAGTGAGCATTGAATTTATGGTTCAAGAAAGAGTAAAATCCAGGAGTTCACATTTGACTACACAAGCTTCTCCACCCAATGTCTGTCCAGTGCAGCACCAGGGCAGAACCATGAACTGCTGCACATGCAGGTTTTAATCCCCTTCACTCACCTATGGTACTGGATGGGACAGGGACCCTGATCCCACAACTCTTCTCTCTGCACCCCTCTGACACTTCAAGCAGCTCTCCCAGGATTACCCATCCTGGAGTCCATCTCAACCCCACATTTACTTACTGGTCTCTTTTTTCTTATAAACTATGCAAACCCAGAGACCCTCACAGACACAACAAAGCTTATTTGAAACACACCTGAGAGACCTTTACCAACACTAAAATCCTTCCTTGAAACACTTCTAAACAAAGCTCTTACAAAGAAGGTAGCCCAGGATCCACCTCCAGAGCTGGTACTGCCCCTCCCACCCATTTGGGATGAGGAGAAGCTCAGGAGCCAAGCCTGGTGTCACCCTTCCAAGCACATGTACACCAGAGAAAGGCCTGTGTGGCTGATGGACTGAACCTAGTTTTGCCAGTCAAAATGGGAAAATCCAGAAGTGCCCCATGCCCCTTCTTGGCTACAGAATACTCAGAGTACAGAGCTCTGCTCCTCAAAGCCTCAGCTGAGCAAGAGCAGCAGTGCCCAGTGCCAGCACAGCCTTTACCAGGACAAAATGCAGCTTCTCCTGGGGCTCTGGCAAGGGCACCTCTGGAGTTACTCAAGAGCTGTGAGGAATTTCTCCTTGTGCTGCATAAATATTTAGAGCCCATTTTAAGACTTCCCTGACTGAAGCATTGTTTAATAAAGAAGAAAAAAATCTTAACAAGACAGATTTTACAGTCAGAACTATTACACACAATAAACTGACCTGCAGACATTTTCTACATTAGAGCTCTGTAACTTGAATTATACATAAACATGTGGTTTCCTATAGTGAAGATGTTTAAACTACACAAGCCAAGATATTTTTATTTTTTAAACCAGGGCCATTATATTACATAAGACCCTGGAATCCCAATGTTCTCCTCCAGCACAAACTTCAAAATCAGTAACTTGTGCTTGTGAACCGTCCTGACATTCACTGGTTTCTGATAAAGGGCCGTTTCCAACTACCATAAATTAGACTAATTAACCTATATAACATCAGAAGGAGAGAGGGGAAATGAATTAATTCAGCTGAATGAACACGTCTTTCCTATGAACTGTAGTATTTTAAGCGATAAGAGTGCCTTGAAGACATTCTGGCTGGAATTAATTCTGCTTCTAAAGTAATTCCTCCAGAAGGTTTTGTTTTTAGACCAGTGTTCACTGCAACAGCAGCTGGCTGCTCGTGCTTATTTCCCCTTTACTGCAAGGAGTTGGGATCTCTACACAAACGTGTGAGAAGCCTCCTAACTCAGAGCAAGGCCTGGATCACAAAGGGCTTAGTCAGAAACACAAGTGACCTTGTGATTCCGAGTCTTTCTGTGCTGTTGATAATCAGATCCAAACAGGACTTTGGCAGCAGCACTATTGATCATGTCTCAGAAAACAACCAGAAAAAGAATGCACAACCAGCTCCTAAAAAGCCTTGTCCTGCAAAGCCCTTTAGGAGCAGGGAGATTATTGCACAACCCCTAAGCCAATACTCCACCTCCTCTCTCCCTCCTGAGGAAAGAAATCTGTCCCAGGAGCAGCAGAGCCCCCTTCCACCTCCTCTTGCTTCCAGAGGGAACTGCCTTCACTGCAGGAGCCTTGCAGGGCACCAGGCACAGCTTTTCTGGCACAAACTGGGTTTAACTTGGAGCCAAATGAGAAATTGGATCTACAAACTCTGGGTAAGATTCTGAGATCTGCCCGAAGATTTCTACTGCACAAATACAACAAAGACTCCGACAGCCTTCCTGGTTTTCCCCACATTTCACAAGGAACCCCTCCCCCAACTCCACAACTCAAAGGACTTTACAAAGCACTAAGTAAAGGGATTTACTGCAGGATAAATGAAGTTTTTTCAAGAAGATTAAGCAAACTGAAAAAGAAGTGGACCACATACTGCACTGGGTAAAGGAAACACCAGTTTCAAAAACAAAGAAAGGCGATTAGAGCTTGAAAGGCAAGCATATAATTCTCACAGAACAGAACTGAAGGGTTTTCAGCCAATTCTTTTATTTTAGAGGGGTTTTTTGATATGTTTTGTTGGGGTTTTTTTTTGTTACATTTTGTTTAATTTATTACTATTCTTCACGGTCAGTTGTGCTCTGCCATTCTCAATAAACCCCATTAAATTCTACATGGATGTACTCAAGCTGTTACACAGCATTGCTCACTCTGGATAATTTGCAAACCCCATTTCAGTACTTCCCATCACTAAAAGCAGCAGCTTTCAAATCCAAATCCAGGGACTGGAACAAGTGTCCACCTTCCCAGTAACCCAAGGGCATCACTCAGTCCTCACCATGGCAGCACCAAGTGGAACAAGAACTCCTGTTTGACACAGGGAGCTGTGCAATAACCACAAACAGAAAACCAACTCCAAACCAGGCTGGACAACCCAGCCCAGAGCCATGTTTTCCAGAGGGACACACACACATCAGTGATACACCCCCAATGCCCACGTTGGAGCATGGCTTGTTTTTATAGATTTCTGCTGTGAGAGGCACCAGCAAGGAGCTGGAACAGCGAGCTGCAGGCAGCCACAGCTGATTTCTGCTGTTGGATCCCAGAAATCTGCGTTTTTTGAGCTTTTTGTGCTTTCTGGCACTGAACCCTAGGAGAATACTGCTTTTGACCCGAGGCCTTGGAGAAGGCTTCTAAATTTCAGTAATGGAGTTAAAGTCAAGGGTGTGTAGTTAAATAGAAGTATGTGATTTCACATGGTGAAGGGTTTTAAATTTGAGGTTTTTACAATATAGTAATAGGTATGAGACAAGATGGAGGATTTTGGGTGGTGTCTCCTTTCAGTGATCTTCTTCCTTCTTCATGATTTCAAGTAGTAGTTTCTAGTTGGACAATTAGTGCTGCACTAGGAGTCCCAGGAGTTTAGTTATTGGGTCAAAAGTATACATAATATAGGTGTTACTTTTCTATTAAACTGTTTAGCTTTAAGAAACCTTGTAACTAGCTAAGTTTAGTGTAGTATTCTTTTAGAGAACTGCCTGGAAAATTATTCCAGGCCCGAGCCTTTCAGCTCTGTTCTCTGAACCATTTCTCAGGGTGATAAGCTGTTTTTCAGCTGAAGGCCAAGAAGCCTTTCCCAGGAAAAATAAATTGGTAAAAACACCGAGAAATTAATAATAAAAATAAAAACACCTGTTTATTGTTAACAGACCCTGGGAATGGGGTGTCTTCTCTCTGAACCAATCATCTTTATTCTGTTCTCATTGTTGCAAGTCGTGCTACTTAAGCAGTGAATTTTCTAAATAAACTTTATCTTCTCACCTTCTCTTTCATCTCGAGAATAACCATGTGACTGTGTCTCTTTACTCCACCACAACTAAGGAGTTAACACCCTAACACCGCAGCCACAGTTTAGCTTCATTTTGCTCACTTCTAGCTGGTGGCTAGAAGTGTTGCTGAACTTTGTGTACTTTAACTAAGATTTAATAAACAACCAAACCTGAACATGAGAAAAATTTGTCTCCGTGTTTTTTAATCTGAGTAAAAACAAGAGAAACTTCGAGCAAGTCACTAATTAAGTGCTGCAAACACCACCCCATTACATTCTGCTCTCCATTGGTGTTACTGCATCGAGCTATCCTTTACAGCTACCCCATCACTGCACGTAGCACTCGATATCCAGCCTGTGCTGAACACTTCCAAGAGCAAGCTACACCTCGTTATTGACATAACACTGCTCGCTCTGCAAGGAGCAGCAGGCTTTGCTAAGCTGGGTCAGAGCAATGTCCTGGCAGAGGCAGACTCACCTTGAGGGAATCCACCAGGTCATCGACGAGGAAGAGGCGCCGCAGCTCCCGGACGGTGCCGTTCACGTGGCCCAGCACCACGTTGCTGTACTTCTGGATGAGCTCCTCGGACACGGCCACATCCGAGTCCAGGTAAGCCCTGCAGGAGGCAGCCAGCAAACCTGAGTGTAACAGTGCTGCAAACTCCAGCTAAGTGTTAGCTACAGTATCAACAGAGCCTCCTCTGTGTGCTGTAAACAAACATTACAGTGTGAGAACAGAACTAACTGGGGTTATTCTTAGTGAACCATTTTTTTCCTCACTGCTATTTACTCAGTCACCTGCACCAGACAAAAAAGGTGAGCAGGCTAAGACACGGGAAAAAAACGCCTACAAAAGCAATATATCAATTTCTAGCCCTGGAAGCAGGTGTTCTCCTCCAGTAGAGTTACCAGTAAGCTGTAATATACTTTGGAACAGCAAAATGAGCTAAATTTCTCATTTGCTAAAAAAAAAATTCTTACAGCTAGTGAGAGCAGTTCTTCAACATAAAGATATAAATACCTATCTGGTTATGTGCCCTTTCCACTCCACTGTCACTTATCTGTAGTTGCAGTGGCTATGGCAATTTGGAGTCTTTAAACAAAATATAAATTATTTATCCAATGTGCATGCTGGAGGCAGAAGGAACAACGCAGCACATCTGTAACACAGAGCTCATTTTACAGTTGTTAAACTTTTCTTCAGGGGGATTCTGCTTTGGGGTGATTTTGTTTGGGGATTTTTTAATAAGAAAATTGCACAATGCTCCCATGTATGTCATTTAAGGCAAAGCTAAACGTGACCTTGTGGCAAGTCCAAGACAAATGAAAATATTTCAAATAGTAATTGTAATTTCAAGGCTACATTCTGCCATCCACCCTTGGCTTCCATCTGCTCAGCCTTCCCAGCTCATCCACAAGATACTCAGTACCTGCATCAAAAATCCAATTCTTCTCACAGGATTTTTCAAGTAAAAATATCCTTATGGCAAAGCTATACAGAAAAAGTAAGCAACCAGGTATGGTGGGCAAGAATGTCTGGAAGCTACTTAGGAATACCAATATTTTTTAGAAAAAAACTGCAGAAAGAGCACAGTTAGAACAAGTTCTGCTTGTTCTTGCCAAGAAAAAACTTGAAATTGCTGTTTGGATAATGAGAAGAAACAAGATTTCAGCTAGGAATATTTACTCTAATGGGGGGGATGTTTCTTCCCCAGAATTTTGTCCCAGACTGGCTTCCACTGGAAAAGGAGCCACTGCACATGGTGTGGGAGGAATGGAGGGAAACCTATAGAAACATTTTGCTTTGCCTTACAGAAGATGGGAAGAAGGGAATACCACAAAATTAGTAAGAGGGCTGTAGATAGAGGGGCAAGGCTGCAAGGGGAGACTGAGCCACTTCACTCATTAATAACAGGCTGGGCAGAGGGGGAGAGGGCTGGCAGGGAACAGGAAACACACACTCTTACAAGTCCTCCATCACAGATTAATAAGGTTTTATTTCTCTTGAGAGGCAGCTCTGCAGCAGTGGGTATCTGGACCCTGCCACTGACCTTGCAAGCAGGGAGCACAGCTACATTGCTGCACAATAAACCACACATTTTAAGGCCTTATAAGTTTCACAAATATTAAAGTATCCCCTTGTCATGATTTAAACCCTGCAACATTTATTCTGATTTTTCCATCCCCTGTACCAGGCCCTCAGTCCATTTTCTGTATTTACTGTATGACTCCTGAGAAAATCTGAAAGTGGGGAACACATTTTTCAGGGCAGAGTCTATTTACATTATTATACAACATCTTGCAGCACGTGTCACCTGCTGCTTCTGGCAGCACCAACACTGCTGCTCTCCAAAACAACCCAATTTTGCTGAATTCAAAGAAGAATCTCACCTGAAGGGGTGGCCCTCATCAGACTTCTGGATTGCCTGGATAACTCCCTTGTATATCCTAAAGCTGATGGTGACAGAGAGCAGGGCCAGGGCAATGTAGGCTGTGACACTCACGATGCTGAACACTGTTAATGAGAGCAGCAGGAACAAGCTGGCTCCAAACACCACCCCGGTCTTCTTAATGTCTCGCCAGTAAAGGAGGTCAACAACTACAATTTAAAAGAGGCAAGAAATTAGAACAAGGCACCTTTGGCATTCATATCAAGTAATTTTTCATTATTCACTCAACTGCTGAGAGTCACCAAGAGCAGAACTTGTGAACCCCCATCAAAGCAGAGCTGAAATCACAACTAGAAATAGGTTATTTGGTACAGCTCTGGACTTCAGGTTATTGGGATTACTGCTATTAGGATTACCCCAGATGCAATTGTTCAAATTTTAAAACAAAGCTGCCCTTAAGCAATGTCAGAATTCATCTCTTCAGCTACTGTGCTGTGTTCTGCACCAGAACCACAGCAGTTTGTGCTTCATTTCCTCTCATTGTCGGGCATTTTGTGGAGGTCACTCCCTGGAGAGACTGATTCAAATTCCCTGTTAGGACACATAACAAGACACCAACAGATCTCTAAACCATTATATCTTTCCAAGCCCGGTAGAGGCAAAGACACCGCTCAAAGGCTCATTAACAGTTCATTTTGTTTTCTTTTGATGGAAGCATTCCCATGGCAGTTTCTAATGTTGATTATGGGTGACAGACTGAGCCATCAAGAGGGAATACTCTCCCTGAAATGTCAATCCAGGCTAAATCTGCTGTGCTCCAATGCAGAAGACTTCATCTGCAAACCAAGTTTAGTTTTCCTTAAGTGACCCTCATTAGAGAACACAATATTATGCCATTTTTAGCATCACTGTTCAGAGCAAAGCACAGGTAATGGCTTCACACACCCACTGCAGATCTGTTTGTTAACAGCAAGAACCTACTAGAGACTGAGTTCAAGATGAATTACAGAAACATATTACTACTGCACTACACATTTAGCAATCCTGCCTCATCCTAAACATCACCAAAATTAATTGTAAAACAGGATATCACAGCTTGGAACAGATTATTTGGATGACTGTAAAAACATTTTTAAAAACAGAATTTGTTTATTTCTTGCAGGATGAAAGAAAACACAGTCATGCAACAACATTCAGCACTTAGGTAGCCTCTGTAGGGCAAAGTCTGTGTAACCCTTTTGGGTAGGTACAGCATGCCAAAGCTCCTGGGGTGTTTTCCCAGACTTTCTGAGGCTGAAGTTCTTTCCAGTTATTCCAACATGGAAACGACACTGCATAGCAGGAAAGATGAAAACCACGGTCAGAAACTTAAACCCACCCTAAGGCAAAGTATCTAACCCCAATATTTAATTCACATTTCAGAAGCTTCCTGCAGCCCCACAGACAGAGCCAGGTTACAGCTGCACCAACACCTCCAATTTATCACAGGCCACAAGTGCTGTGGAAAGATCAGCCTCACCCCTCCAGCACCTTCCATCCCACTCCTTTCTTCCAGCCTGGCTGCCTGTGCTGTGCCAAAACCATCCCAGAAAGCCGGGAGGCAGCCAGATCAGGGTCTGGAGCTGCCACCATGTGACTGCACAAACATATGGGGGCAGAGATAGAGCAGCACGGCCCGGAGGCAACGCTCCTGCTCTCCCAGCACCTCCAATCCAAACTCCTCCTCCCACTGCAGCCCAGGCTCCAAGCAACACAACTCTTCCTTAAT
Organism: Toxostoma redivivum; assembly: GCA_013397375.1. Taxonomy (NCBI): domain Eukaryota; kingdom Metazoa; phylum Chordata; class Aves; order Passeriformes; family Mimidae; genus Toxostoma; species Toxostoma redivivum. The sequence continues at coordinate 11,170 of VXBI01000717.1, forward strand.
ATTTGTAAAAATCAAACAAACAAAATCAAATCATGGTAGATCTGCTTTTGTGTGGGTTGCAATTCCGAAATTTGACTTTTTCTTTGGGTTCTTCCTTTGCTTCCGGACACAAAAGAATCTATTATTGTCTCTGCACACCTTGCATTAAACATCAACAAAATTGTGATTGACCTAAGAATCCTTGTAAACCTGTAAACCTAAACTAAGCTGCAAGAAGCCTCAAGACTTGGGTGAGACCTTCACAATCAGTCTTGCCAAAAGTTGGTGGATTTTGTGCTCTTAAATCATGTCAGGCATCTTTAAAGAAAAAACTCTCCCTTTTTTTTTTGGAGCATTTGCTGCAAGTACTGAAACCGTGTTTATTTTTAAATGCTGCAATTTGAGCATCCATGCACTCAAATTTGGTGCTGCCCCTGTATCAGGTGACACATTCAGAACCAGCCTTGCTCCTCCCTGCCTGCAGAGAGCATTTCTGTAAGCAAGCTGCTCCCTCCTCTCTGCACAGCTTTAAAGCTGCTCCATAAGAAATCACTTATTCCATGCATTAATGCATCATTCCAGTTAGAAGAAATGTAAAGAGAGTAATTCATCTGCATGACAGTTCCAGAATGCCAGAAACAAAGGTACGTGTCTGGAATTAAAGCACACAGCAAAAGCCAAATGGCCTTTAGCGACCCATCAAGTCTTTTGTTCTCGGTAATCAATAAGAAAAATCCACGCCAGGAGCTCCCGAGCAGAGTTAAGCTGCACATAAAATATTTTTCCTCATTCCATCTCCACTCCTTTACGAGCCTTGGCTTAACGACATACGGATCTGGTTTCATCGTAAATTCCTCAAAGGAAATTTGGTGTTTAAGTCACTGAAAAACTGCTTTGTAATTTCGCAGTCCAAGAAAGCAGATGGAAGTCACTGATTTGTATTCTCCAATTGATCAGAAGCAAGTTATTTGCATTTATTTTGAAAGGAAAAGATTAAAAGTATTACTAGAAGCAGCTTTCTGGTTTTAACTTACAAGCGAGATATTCACAGCAGATTAGAAAGAAAACCAGAAAAACAAAAACCCCAAAACCAATTTTCAGCAGCAGCCCTGCAACATCTTTCCTTATGGAAACCGTTCTGAGTTACACTTTATACAATAAGAAGTATAATAAAATAAATAATATTAATGCACGTCTTGCAGGCCTATTCTAAAACAAGAACAGCTGCCTACATTTGGTAAGCACGAACTGTCACTTGGTACGTCTAAAAATAGTCCTGTACCATCCGTGCCTTACATGCACAACTCATCCAGTTACATTTTGCTTTTAAAGCAAGAGCTGCGATAGCTTTGGTGCTGTATTCTTTAAAGTCTTTTCCTTTCAGATATTTAACTTAAAACTGAGCAAGTCACATCGCGTTTTGATGACAAAAACAAGCAGTCTGACATATTTAACCTGATAATCCTCTTTTTAAAAACCCCTAAACCATGCAACCCTATCTTGTTTTGTTTGGTTTTTTTTTTTTTTAAGAACGTGAAATTAAAAGCGAGACCTACGAGCGAGTAGAGCTCCCGTGTAGCACAGAAAAGCAGGAAAAAGGGACTAACCCATTTTGGCATCCATCTTGAGCGTGCTGCAAGCACCCAGCCCTGGCACGGCTCAGCTCCCGGCGCTTTCCACTTCCTGCGAGGGCACTCGGAGGTCGGAGCTACGCAACCTCCGCCCGCTGCCATCCCAAAGCGGCGGCGGCGGCCCCGCCAATGGCGGCGTGCGAGCTAAGTGCTTGGAATGCAGCTGCACAATGAACAACTCCCCTCTATCCATCCATCCATCCATCCAGTACTTACAGCCCCACAAACCCCGCGCTGCAGCGCCAGAGAAAGGCTGCTTGTGCCAAAGGGGAGGGGACAGGGGGAAACACTGTGCAATTTACGGGCCTTCTTACACTGGAACCTTTCAGCGATGTGAAAGGTAGGCACGGGTCCTTTATATTCTCAGGCACAGGGAAGAGCCTTCTGTGGCTCCATTTAGCGTTGTGCCAATAGAGAAATGGGACAGCCGCGCTGAGAACCGGCAGCTTTCAGCACGGCTGTGGCGCAGTGCCCCATCTGTCACCGAGCAGGAAAAGCTCCTGGGGAGAAAATGCACAAGCACAAATTGCTCTGCATTTCTGCTGAGATGGCCTGTTCCACTTACACATAATAAATTTCATATTCGCACACGATGCGATCTTCAGGGTTTCTGGTGATCTCTGTGCAGAGAACCTGAGTGCTGACCCTGCAGTTCCACTGACCCCCAGGAGAAGCCATCAACCATCCAGTCGTTGGTGTGTCGAGCACCACCACAGACTGGGGTTTGACATTTTCAAGGCTTCCTGCATCAAGATGATTATTCAAAATCCTGCTTGACATCCTAGCAGGAGCAGAGACTGGGCCACAAAATTGCAGCCTCCATTTGCCCTCATCAGACACATCGGTTCCTTGGCTGTCTCCTTGCAGGCCAGGAACAACCAGTAGTCCCTGGCTGGAGAAACGGGGTGGTGACAGCAGGACTGCAAGTGGTGCCAAGCACGTGGGGCTGCCACCAACAGAGCTGTCCCTGTCCCAGGGACAGGCATCCCTGTGGAGCAGCACATCCGCGGGAGGATGGGCAGGCAGCTCCAACTGCGTGCCAGCGGGCACAGAGCAAGGCTGCACCACGCACAGTCCAGGCTTGGCACATCTGCACCACAACCCCAGCAAAAAAAAAAAAAATACACATTTCACAAGTACATGCTAGAACAACAACAAGGCAAACACTACCAGATAAAAAAAAAAAAAAAGTCCCAAATATTACCTAATGAGCCAAAGCAGCATTTTCCTTTCATTTCTACTTGACCAGATACTCCTGCATGAGTGCACAATGTGCCAACTGGGAAAACCATTCCAAAGCCCCAAATATTCATGATAAAGGTTGCCTATGCAATCTTTGGCATTAGTTAACTTAGTTATCAAAATTTAGAGATTTCTGCTCATTAATTAGAAAAGAATCCTGGGATAACCTGGAAGTAAATCTGTGCTGTTTGGCATATCATCATATCAATATTCAGCCATTAAAACCTGACAATTCCTTGAAATCTTTAAAAATTAAATAAATAAATGTTACATTTTAGTACCAATTACTCCATAGGGCCTATCTTCAAGAGCATTAAGAATTAAAATCATGCTACCCCCAGGGTAACCTATTTCATCCTATCTATCTAGATGATCAATACCACAGGTATTAATCAATGCCACAGGTTGCACCACTTGCATTATGCTTGTTCCTCAACTACAACACATTAACCAAATCTAAATTTAAGATTATATTCAATAGGAAGTAGTGTTTCAGCTGCAAAGTTCAATTACAACCCATACTTTTTGCTCTTCTCTGGTTTTAGATTTAATTATTTTTTAAGTCATTTTTTAGCATGGAAAGAAGCATGTTGCAATATTTGCTTCTATATTTATTTTGGGGCTTGATGAACAGTGCAATCAGTCCCTGAACTTTACCCATCATTTTCCATGCCACTGGAGGCTGACCTAAGGAAAGAAGAACATGAAACACGGCGTCTTCATCTTGATCTAAACAAAAAAACAACTCTAAACCAGGCTTCAATAGCAGCTGCAAAAGGAGAGGAACCAGGGTGTTCTACTTCCCTGAAAACCTTCATTTCTACTTCCATTTTCTTTTAAACCTGACCTCTGCTCAGGATGGGTAATTGGGAGGTTTTAAACCAAACCAGACTCCATTATTCTCAAGGCCTCAAATTCCAGGGTTGGAAATGTTCTTTCAGATCAGCACGACCCCCCTGCCGTGCTGGTTGTAAAAGAAACCTGAAAATTGGGCCTGAACACAAAAAGGGAACTTGCCTTTCCATTTTTACCAAAACCTTCTGGCCTCACCCCCTTTTTTTTTTTTCCTTTATTTCTTCCCGTCCCCAAGAATTTCAGGCCTGATATATGAATCCTTGAACATTTAAATTACTTACACATCAACAACGTATTACTAAACACTGCACAATAATTTTTCCTAGTATTTTACAGCCCTTTAAGAACCTGATTTTGCAGGGGCAGCGTTTTCACTTTCAGGACTTTTTTTGCTATATATTTAGGTTCTGATAAAGCATTCTATGGATTTCAGAGAGCTAGCAATTTTGTCCAAGGGGAAAAAATGCAAAAAAACTCATATTTTGAACAATAATTCCCAAAAAGAAGAGGAAAACTTCACAAGCACCAAGTATGACAGGGCCCTTTAAAATATATTTAAGTATCCAGAGATGATTAAATTTTTTTAAAGCTTGTCCTGTTGGTAAAGTATGAAGATTACTTATTCAAATAAGGCTTAAACTCTAACACACTGAGCACTAATGTAATGATCCACAGAGATTTACACCGGAGATCTCCCATTGGTGCTTACAGGAACAAAGGTCAGCACCACACTAATTTAAGGTTAGCTACTTATTTACCTAAAACAATTTGATATTATGGCTGTAAATTCTGAAAAACTCAGACACAGTTTTACCTAGAATTCGACAGAATTACGAACGATTCAAAGCAAATGGGATTAAGGGTGGATTTCAAAGATTTTTAGAGAAAATACCCCCAACCGTGCTGTGGGCTGCATGCAATTTCTGCTCTTAAAAATATTAAAACGTGACCTGCAGGTTACCCAGGGGTTTTCAGTTAATGGTTAGTATTGTTAAGATTATTAATAATCTCGAAATTTCCGAGGACCACGGACTGAATTGGGACTACGCCGGTATTTGTGCCCTGCATACCAAAACAAGCCCTTCATTAATATGCTCTGTAGGACTGGAAAAGATCTGCAGTGTCACACAAGCCGTTTCACCTACATAAAGTATTTATTCTTCTGCATTGCTCCTATTTACCCATTTTAACCTGCAGCTTTTAGAATTCTGCACGTGGCACAAAGAGACTCCACATTTGACAATCAAATAAATACGTGCTACAGACACCATTAGCTGAAAACAACCCGCGGCATCTCAAAGGAATCAAACACGGAAAAAAGGTGAAAGAATCAAAAGAATAAATACCCTTATCCTTCCAACTGCTCGGCTGACTGTCCATCTCTCCAGCTGTGGTTATCAATTATGCATTCCAAGAGGGGAGAGCTGCGGGAGAAGCGCCCTGCAGCCCAGGGAGGGAACCATGGGCTTCCCCGGGCTCCGCAGTGGTGCTGCACTGGTGCTGCAGGAGCGGGTCAGCTGACGGGGTGTGGAGCTGACGCAGTGCTGGCAGCGCAGGGCCCCGGAGCGGCAGCGGCTCCGAGCGGCTCCTCCCGGCACGGCGGCCCCGCTGCACGGCCGCCAGCGAGCCACGGCTCCGAACCCGGCCGCGCTAAGCGGCTTTTCGCGGCACGGCTAAAAGTAGTCACCAGACGAGCTTTAAATAGATTGCTTTTCAAACAGAGGTTCAAAGGCGTTTACAAACCTCTCAGATGTATGGCTTCCCCTCGGGTTTCTGTAAACTAATGTCTGCATGCTGGAGGACTAACAGAGACGTCTTTGTAACACTTCTCCCTTCACAACAAGCAGCATGAAGGGAAACAGAAAAGAACCCTTTCTGTGCCTGGAACAAAAGCAGAGCCTCATGATGAACACGATTAATCCTTTTGCTGGTTTCTTTAGTCCTCAGGAGCTGCTCAGCCATATTTATTCCTCTTAAGGAAGGCTGCAGAAAAAGTTACTCAGCCCTTTACCTAATTCCGACAAGCAAACACCTTCCCCTTTTTTATTTTACATCCGCATTCTCTGTCTGCAGCTGCTGACCTGACAATTAACTGTTCTCTTAAATAAAAACAGGAACCTGACAGTTTACGGTACCAACATATAGAAATTAACATACGCAAAGTATTGCACAAACAGGAGAGGAGCCTGAAAACTACAACTTTTCTCTGAAAGAGAAGAGCTGTAGGAATCCTGTTGTCATTTTGTTTCCATCCCTGATGAAAAAAACACAACTTCTTTTCCAGCTTGGAGTTGCTTCTTAAGATCTGGAGCTAACAACAGAAAGCTAAAATCTTCCCAGGACTGCTCCAAAGCCTCTTAAAAATCTAGTACACCATTTTCTTAAGAACTGGAAAAGGGCATTCCCACATTTCCATGAAAATACTGTAGACCAGGAGGGCTAGAGATCCTGAATCAGACCTTAATAGACAGTTTCCCTTTTTATTAGAACAATCTTACACTGAGAAAGATTACTACAAAGAGACCCAAAAGCCCTGGGTTTGACTTAAACTGCTACATAAATTTAAGGCCTCCTTTGACAGCAAGACCAGTTACATCTCTTTTTAACTCATACAAAGATATGCATTTCAGTTCCAATTTCAACAGGTAAATCCAAACAAATCCAAAATAGGAAGGGAGTAGGGGGTGTATATTCAAACATCACAGTGCAAGCAAATGTGAAAAGTTGCACAGTACCAAAAAAGAAGTACAAAACATGTCTGAGAATCTGCTTCTGTCTTCAGGCTGAACTGAAAACCTGAGTCCCTCTCCATATTTGCACTGTCACTAAATTTGCCAAAAACATTGTGATTCCAAAGGTCTTCTCGCTAATTATCAAATTTCTAAAGATACCCAATTAAAGCCTCTTAATTTCATATTTTTATTCTTTATATCTTAGACTTAAAATAGCGCATTTATGGAACTTAGTCTAAGCAGAGTTTGTTGTGGTCACAGCAGCAGCACCAGTCCTGTTGCTCCCATCTCCAGTGAGCCCTCACTGCCCCCCAGGGGTTCCTCCTCCTTACTCTCTGCATACTCAGTGTTCACTCTCACCACTCCATGCAAGCACACCCATGATGAAATCCATCTCCCACTTCAGGCACGAGGGGACCCTGCTCTGCACACAAACTGGGCACCAGCAGTGCCACACTCCTGCAGCAGCGCCACACTCCTGCAGCAGCTCATCTCCCAGCAGTGTCATGGCACACCTGCTTCCAGAGCAGCTCTGAACACCAAGGACAGAGGAGGTGCCATTATCAGGTCCCCCAGACAAGTCAGACACAATCAGTTCTGGCCACGTGTCCCGGAACGCCCCGGGCTGCACGGCGCTGCTGCCTGCCAGGGCCAGGCTTTACTCACTCACTACTCACACATTAAACCACCCTGAGCAGGGGCACTGCACTGCACCCCCCTCCGTGCTGCTGCCTATCTGGCAAAGCTGGGAACTTGGCCCAAATGCTCCCTTTTCTCCCTAATTCTGCCACTCTGAAGGAACTTCCCTCAGGCTTTGCTCTTTTCAGTGACAAACAAGTCTTTGCCTCTCAATGGGGGTCACAAGAGTTCCAATGAAACATAGCAGGTCTGTGTTTTTCCTTCAGAAAAAATTTGCTCATTAAGTTCGGTTTTTTCCTCATTCCTCTTCCTCCTCCACAAATTCTCTGCCCTCTGGAACTCTCCATTTACCTGGTAGCATAAAAGATGACCTGAACAAGCAAAGACTCTAAGAATACAATGAGATTAAATGAAATCAAGATCTTTTATGTTGAATTAAATGGAATTTTACCAATATGCTTCTGAAAGAAACTCAGAGGCCTTTTTTTCTCCAATGAAAAACAACAAACAAAACCAAACATCTCCCAGCTGCTGAGTGGCCCCATTTAACTCTCTACAAACACAGAAAACAACAGAAATTCCCCAAATGGGTACAGCTGGTATTAGGCAGAACTTCTAATGTCCTTTATGCTTCACACAACAGCAATGACTTGGTTTCTGTTACAGCATTACAGGAAGTATTTGATTTCTGCCCCCATGTTGTAGGAGGAGAAAGGAAAGGTTCAGCATTAGTACCACCCTCTCAAAGCACATTTCCCACCTGGGCTTCACTTTTGTATCTGCCCCCTCAAGAAAATCCAGGAAATGTAAAATATTATTAATTAGCTGCATTTCTGAGTGCCTGTAATGAAAGCAAACAGACCAGTTAGAAGGGAACATCTACAGAGCTGGTGGTCAAACCCACCATGAAATAAGGTGTTCTGGGAAACTGAGTGTTTGATGGTAAAGATCTCAACACTACTTACAAATATTATTGTAATACTCAACATGGACACAGTGAGGGATTTAAACTGCCAGTTTCCATTTGAGTACATAACTTGGTTGTGGCCAGAGGTTCTGAGTCTATAACTCAATAATATCAATAGTATAAAAACCTCCACATTCCATTAATCAAAGCCAGGTTTGTGGAAAGCATGGGCTTGGGGAGGATTAATTATCTGTATGAGAAGAAGGTCTGTGCAACAGAAGGGCTGAGATATGTGTATAATGTGTAATGTGTATATTTAGCTTTCACCTCTCAGACTCATTTCAGGAGCTGGGAATTTCTCCCAACCTGGATGGATCGCTCCCTGTCAGGCAGGCGCTGGGGCTCCACCTCGGTGACAAACACTAGGTGGCATTAAAGCCCTGTCACACACACAGGCTGGCCCTAACCCACGGATGCCCATGCCTGCTGCTACACCTCCTGCCAGCAGCACCTGAACCCACAGGAACTGCCCTCTGACAATGCACCGATGGAGCTCAGAAATGCAGATATGAGGTCTGAGGAGGGAGGCAGAGAAGCAAGGCTATTTGCTTATAGCCAAATACAGCAGCTACTGAGAAATAGAAACTTGGGGAGGAAAACAAATCACTGTTTTCAAGACAGCAGAAATTGCTGGTGTTGCAAGGGCGTTTGCCCTTAAAATTGTTCCAGTTGTAACCTACAAATCTTGGGTTGGGGTTTTGTGCTTTTGTGTTTCTTAAATCTGTCCAGGTTACCCAAGGGTGTGCCAGGCACCATTTAACAAACCTCCTTCTACCCTTAGGAGGCTCTTAAAAGCTTTACATTTGCTTCAGTGGAATGGGGAAGTTTAAAAAGTATTTGCAACCTTTTTAGAATCCCTGTTAGCTCCCCACAGCCCGCTGGGACTGTGGGAAGTTACAACACACTGGCATTTAGGTTAGCTTCCAAAAAATAGCACTGTTAAGTAAGCATTCCACAACCTTGGATTTAAGTGCACCAGTAAAGAAGCTCAGATTAAAGCTTTAACAAGCATCAGTCACACCATCACACCAGCTGAATTCCACAAGTCTTAAGGCACAGTGAAATCTATTTCAGTGCCACTGATGGGTAGAGGAAAAAAACTCCAAGAACAAAGATGGACTCAGAAGGCCAAACACATGCACAGATGCACTTGGCCTTGTGATAAACAATCCCTTCTTGTTAGTTCTCCAATGATACTCTGAAATTGTGCCTAAGCAGTGTGGTATTTAAAGCAGACAACTGATGTTGTTTGTGGCTTGTCTCAGAAGTCCAGTTCTGTATTTTGCAACACAGCAGAGTGTGGAGAAAAATCCAGAAAAAAAGGCCCATTTTTGAGTTGGCATGCTCATCTATTCAGCTTTAAGCAAGTGCTCCTCTGGCATAAAGCAAAATATTTTCTTCCCAAACAACACAGCACATCAAAAATGAAAACTGCAGCTGCTCTTCAGAGTGAACACAACACTGAGAGGCTGCAGCTCCCCAGCCCAGCTCACAGCACACTGGGCAGACCCGGGCCCTGTCCCTTCACTGGGCCATGGATGGGAGAGCAGGACACTGTTCAACTCCTCCTCCCTGTCTGGCAGCTGGGGCTGTGCAGATTCTCTGGCAGCTTCCCTGGGATGGAAGAGCAGCAGCTGTGTCCTCCTCAGACCCACAGTGAGGGGCTGCCTTCTCCAGGCAGGGACTTGCCACCCCCAGCCTGTTACATCTATGCAATAATTAAAGACCCTCTGCAAAGGTTTTCCTTTAAAAAAAAAAAAAAAAAAAAAAAACTAACACAAAGTCTCTTCTATTAAGTGAAGTGTTTTGCTTTTTTGGTTTTTTTTAAGTAGTCTGAGCTCTAAGCAATTAACCCCTTGACATGAAGTCCAAGACACAGCTGCTCTCTAGACAATCCTATCTGCTGGAAGCCTGAGGAGCCTTCACAGAACACACAGAGTTTTAGCAGTGCAGGTTATCAATGAAGTTTTACCCAAGGGAAAAGCAAAACTCTCTCCTTTCTGCCTTACCTGTATGTATAGAGGAGGTGAGACAGGAGAAATGGCAAAGGTAAATATAAAAAAACCACATCTTCTACCTTATTTCCCAAACCTGTTCCAGTTGCACCAACACTGATGTTCACTTCAGCACACACCTGCTTTTCCCTTCCAACTCAGGGTATTCTGTAATCCTATTTTATGAACTGTAGGCTGCAGCTACTGCATAAATACAGTACTGCTGCTGAGTCAAACTAACTCCTGCTTTTCTATTTAGAGCACTGTGCTTTCTGCAGTAGCTGTTTTTTTGGTGTAATTGCTTCTGGTCTAAGCTTAAGTAGCAGCAGAGTGCTGCAATATCAAAAAGCAAAGTACTCCTCTAGTCTACAAAAAGCTGGAAATTCATGAGGTGTTCAGTTTAGAGAAAAGAATACAACTTCCTGCTACTGTAACTGCACATTACTGTAAGAAAAAATAACTACACTGAAGTGCAAACTCCACCTGAAAAGAGAAACAGAAATTAATACCTGTGCTGTGCATAAACCAATTTTGGTGTTTGCAGAACACTCAACTTCTTAATGACCACTTTTCCAGTAACCTGCACACTAAGCTCCCTCATGTTCCTCACTTGGTTTAAAGCACTGGCCTCAATCTAATGCAGGCTGAACATGCACAGGCTCTTTTCTACATTCCAGGCACGTACAGGAGCAGCAGGGGTATTTTCCTGAGATTTAGTTTAAAGTCTGAACTGTTCATGAAAAGCAAGAAATGCCTCTTCAAATCATGTGCACACAGCAAACAGCATCCCAGATTGAGAGTTTGGGAGGTCACCCCATGCCCAGCCTGTGGACAGCCATGGAGGGGCCTGCAGTGAGCAGTCACTCATTTCTGCATCGACAGACCACGAGCAGCAGAGCTGGAGAAGGAACCTGGAGATGCTGAGTCCATCCCTGATAAACAGAAAAAAGGTACTAAAGCAATCAGAATATGAAAAAGTGCAGGCACTGACATTTTCTGTTACCCTTGGCCTATAGAGAAGTTTACAGAAAGGGATTTTAAAAGAATAAGTCAAGACATGCTTAAGTTTAGCTAAAGAATTATGCAGATCAGCAAACTGCAAGACAGCATACACAGATTACCTGAAGACTTATTCAGCTTTGCTGAAAATACAGCAGTAGGTTTTTTCTTTTCTTTAACAGAAGCAGCTTCTTTCTCAACTTCCTTCTCAAAAGCTCCTGGTTTTACTACACTGACTATCTCTTTTTCAGCAGGTAAAGGTGAGGTATCTGTGGCTGGTAAGGACATGGTGGATACTTCAGGCACTTCTCTGTCCACAGCCTCCAAAGACTTTTTCAAGGCATTGGTATCTTCCTCAGCTTTCACTTCTACATTCTTCACAGACAGATCACAGGGCAGCTCTGGGCAGGGCAACTGCCTCTTCTCACCCTGGATCACCTTGCTGATGTCTTCACCTTCATCTTTGTGCATTATTTCTTGGTCAGCGGCTTCTGTCACAAATTCAGGAACAGTTTTAGGATGACCTAACATCACAAAGTCTTCTTCCACTGAGACTGGGGAAGACTCCATGGGTGAGAGAGCTTTGTCATCTCCTGTTTTTGGTTCCATAGCAACAGATACATCAGCTGAATAAGCCAAAGCATCCAGCTCTTCCATTTGAAGAGGAATCTTATCTGCCTTGGCTGTTTTTGCAGGTATTGGCTCAGATGGTGGAGCAGCAACAATTTTGGAAGAGTCCAGCTCAGGTTGGAATGACTCCAGATAAGGCTTGCCTGTGGCAGCTACTGAATCCACCAGTCCTTCCTCACGTTCTTCATCAGTTGCAATGCTCTCAGTGGATTTACTTTTTAAGAGGAGAGATGGATCTTCACTTGCTTCCTCAGCAAAGTCAGATATCATCTGGCTATTAAACAGGCCAGCTTTTCCAAACTGTGGGGACAGGGTTCCATCTAGTTCCTTGTCTTCAGGCACATCCTGAGAAATGCTTTCCGTTACCGGTGTCTTTGAATACTCTGGGAAGGATGGAGGAGATTCACCAGAGACTTTTGTTCCCTTAATTAAGTCACATGCAATAGATATATAAGGAGTCTCCAGATCTTCAGGACTGCTACTCTCACCATCAGGCTGTTTAAATGCCAATGTCTCCTTTGTTTCCTGGGCCTGTGTCAGTGGTGCATTCACTGCCTCTTCGTACACAGGAGGTTTTTCAGCCTCTTTTACATTCTCATACTTGGCAGTGGGCATAAATGTTTCTAGTGGGGAAACTTCCAGCTGCACAGCAGATGCCTCTGTCCCAGCAGTGCTGGTGCTGAGCGGGGCTTCCATGACAATATCTGGCAATATGGGCGATGGAGCAGCCTCTGAGCCTTCAAAGGAGGGGCAGATTTGTGCCACGGGTTTCAGAGTCTCCTGTGCTGCCTCAGAGGTTTGCACTAAATCAATCTTGGTTTCGTAGGCCAGCTTTGTGCAGGCTGCATCGTGCATCTCGTAGGCCTCCTGCACCAGGTCAGGAGTGAGACCCTCGGGCATGTTTGTGGCGCTGTCAGGTGACACTGGGAGGACCCCCTGTGCTTTAGCAGGGTCAGCTCCCTGCCCTTCCTGCCCAACTGCTCCAGCAGCAAAATTACCTTGTTCTGGGCCCGTCTGAGCTTGCAGTTCTGCGATTTTCTTCTCATCATCGGTTCTATTTTCTGAAGTGCCTTCCTCTAGTGGAGAAAGAGATTTGCCTTTGTTACCACCAGGGCTTGGAGAGGAATCAAATTTAGTACAAGTGATGTAAGTCTGCGAAGGTTCTTTTACAGCTTCTGGGGTGCTTGGGAAGGAGGGCTCTTCAGCGCTGCCTTCACTCTCTCTTTCGTAATCCTTCTGCACATTCAGCTTACCCACACCATATTTGTCATCCAAACTGCTCTCCAGCTTGGCATCTATCTTACTTCCAACATCCTCTCTCATGCTGCTCAGTCCATGACTAGCACCTTTGACTTCCCATATTGGCTCGAATGGTTTGAAGTCTGCATATTCTTCCCTCCTAAGAGGGTCTTCTTTCAGCACCCCTTCTTCATCATGATCACCAGCTCCTCTGTACTTGTCTTTGTTATAGAAGGGATCTTCCTCATTTCTTTCAAATAAATCTTGAGGAGATTCTGGAGACATTTTCAGCTGCTGTTCAGGCATTTTCTCCAGGTTAGGTAATTCTTTAGGGCCCTCTAGCTGTGTTTTTTCTTTAGCTGGAGATAAAATGGCTGCTTCTTCTTTAGCAAATGGGGGTTGTGAATATGTCATCTCTGAAACGTCTTTATCATTTCCCTCTGCAAGAAAGGGGTTTCTGGCATTTTTCATAGGTTCTTTATAAAGCTCACTGGAGCTCTCTTTGTAAGTGCCTCTTGCAGAAAATCCATCTGAGAGGGTACCAAAGGCTGCATGCTCTTTAAAGGGATCGGCTGACAGAGAAGAGAAGGAGGGAAGAGAAGGAGCAGGATCAAGCGGGACTGCAGTAAAATCCTCTTGCCCAAGCGACTTAGTGCTACCTGGCTGCTCCTGCAAGTCCATAACTTTGTCTGTGACCATGGATAGAAAGGAAAGTTAGAGAATGCAAGTGCTCTCAAAGTCAGTGCAAACTTTCAACAAGTTCACATGTTAGCTACTAAAAAGGCTCTTCCAAGGTCTAGCATGGATACTACGAGCCATTAACACACAGTATCACGTAAAGCTATTCTACTTCACTTCTAGGAGAGAAGTGAGCAAGAGGCTCAAGAAGCAGCAACTTTATGCAGTGCAAAGATCTCAGTAAAGCTGGAGATGCCAGACAAGTACAGGGGCCAATATTAACAAAGCCAGAACAGGAGGGTGGCAAGGGCAGACAGAGAGAGAGGGTGTGTGGATGCTTGGGCATAAACATATTGCACAGACATGTGCCAACGTCTTTTTTTAACAGCTTTTTTTTTTTAATGGGAATTTGTGGATGGTGTACCTAATAAAAACCACTAAATCAATACTACAGGTGCAAATTTTACTTCTTTAAAATACTGCAGAAAGTTACTATCGATTAAATCTTTCTGCTAAATCAGTAAAGCAACTATGCTCTGATGTGTTAACCTGTTAACAGTATCAACTTCTGTCCTACATCAAGGGTCCAAGAACTCACAAATGGCTGTATCTCGTTTATGAAACAGTTTACCATGTAAACAAATGAATGTGTATTAAAATCTGGAATAGACCAACTGAAAAGAGAGGCTATTCTTGGACCCATGCTGACTTTTAGTAGAAGCAGACTAGTGGGAAAGGGTTAATGAGGTCAGAAAGGCAGGAGGTACTCAGACAAAGGGGAGCAGAAAGAACTTGCCTGCAGAGGAGTGCATCAGAGGCGCAGATGTAGCAGGAAGAGCAAAAAGGGTCTCATCTGAAAAACAAACAAATAACCTCAGCAGAAGGAAGGGCCAGGCTGAAGAGGGGAGAAAGTACACGAGGAGTTCCCAGTAAACCCAACAGATCCACAGCCAACACCCAAGAGAACCAGGGAGCATAACTATCAGAGGCAGGTGACTTGGGAGAGCCAACACCCAGATTTCCCCATTCACAGTGGGATCTTTATGAGGGATCTCCACCCTCCACGCCGGTGACCAACCCTGGGCTGAGACACACCTTGGCAGCTACTCTTCTATTCATTCCTGACCTTGCACACCACTGGGCAGCTCCACCTGCCATTGCCAGTGGCACACTGTCCTTACTCAGCCCTCCCTACCCAAGGTCTCTCACACCCTCATCCTTGTGTGGGAGCAGCCCCAACAAATTCAACTGAACACTGCTGAAAGTTCAAATGACTAAAGCAAGCTCTGAAACACCCCACAAGCACAGCAGGCACAGCCATACTGGGCCATGCTATCTGCTTTAAGTCTTTACTCCTTTCCTTTTGGTACTATACAGACAAGCCCCCAGAGGAAGCTGTTATTTTTAAAGCCTTTTCTGGCATGATCCAAGGAGTGTATTTGGCTTTGCTCTGTTTGCTTTCAACCAAATATCTCCCAAGACAAACCCAGTTCTCCAATTTCCACTCAAAGCTGCAGTACCAGCCATGATGTGGAAACAGCAAAGCAAAACCAGTCCTTCTCTGGATTTCTGTGTCAGGAGCAGTGTTTTTCCCAGGTCTATCATGGCCTGTTGGCTTTACATTTACCATGTAGGTAAATTTATTTCATTCTGAGAAGGGCTAGAAGTTTTCAAATTCAGGCTGTAAAAGAATATTTGCAATCTACATCAATTGCATTAGCAGAGCAAAATTCTATGAAAGCACTTAAATCAGATTTTTATTCTCAGTACAGACACCAACAACCTTTAGTTTTGCTATTCACCTGGGCAAAATCAAGTACTGGAAAAGAGGTGAGGATGTTTTTGGCTTGGTTTTTTGATTATTATTAAAAGCAAATAATAATAGAAGCAATTGATTTGAAAAGACAAAGGTAAGAAGTGAGAAATAGGGTAGCTGCAGCAGCACATAAATAATAACCCAGTCAGGCAAAGCATTAAGCTAAGCTGTGTTTTGGCACTAAACTATGACTTGTGCAGAAGTGATGCCACTTGCAGGCACTCATGACCTGTCTGGCTTATTCAAGTTAATCCCACCAGCACTGTTCCAAAAATCAAGTCTCCTCACAATCTGCATTTCCTGTCACAATATACAGTCAGTTGGGTTTGTTTCACAGAACATTTACCTCTTGCTTTATTTTGTGGATTACAAGCATCACCTGAAGACGACAGAAAACAGAGTAAGAAATAAAGCTGAGTGTAGGACCTGGTATTCAGGAGGGTCCTCAATTCCTGCTGGGCCAAAGAGATTTCTGCCCAGTTTTCTAAAAATTACATTTTCAGATTAAGAACCATATAGAGAGAAACCTCAATTCCAAATTTAGAGCACATTAAAGCAGTGTCACAGTTCAATGGTGGCAAAGCTTTTAAGGACAAAAACCACACTGGAGGACGAGTGATGTGTGTGTGACACAAAGTCACAGACCTGCTACACCGAGTAGCCCTACAGGCCCTTAATTCCAGGAGCTATTCAACTCCACATGCCCTGGCTCACCAGGATCCTTTCCACAAACAGAGGCTGCTCCTCAGCCCACACCTTTCATTTTCCACACACTCTCCCTGCTCCAGCTCATCCCAGAGCAGCACAACTCAGATGTACTGGAAGGGGTCTGAGCTTTGGGAAGGAGAAAAAGCAGGATGGGATCAGACTGTGAACAGACACCGTGACATCCCAACAGAAAAGGGACTCCCAGGGAAACCAGCACCCAGGCAGTGGAGAGGAGGTGCTGGAAATGCAGGAGGGAGGGCAAACAAACACAGCAGAGTCCACTGGGAGGCACAGAGGTGAAGGGGGAAAACACACAAGTCATCCCTGAAAGGTGCAGCTCCCTGCCTGTCCAAAGGCCAACTGCAATCTATACCAAAAATTCCACATTTAAAAGCTTTTGAACACCTTCCAGCTCCAGACAGAGAGGTTTCAGTTACTGGGGAAGAGCATGGGCTCTCATTTTTCAGTGTTTCCTTAAGATAGCACAATGCAAAAACTCCTTTTGAGGTCTGGCTTCCATTTACTCAACACAGAACCATAAAACTGCTATGGCAGCCACTGAATTCCCAGGTTCTCTTAATGGAAGGATATTATGTCCACACCCAAACTTTATTTTCCACACATGGCTGGAATGTTAGAAGAGATTACATAAAAGCAGAGTTTCCTAACCAGCCAAGGAGAACCACCCACTCTCCCTCCACCCACATCAGAAAGACATTTTTTTCCTGCTGAAAAGAAAAAGATACAAGGGTTTTTCCTGCCCTTGTGGGGCCTGTGTAACACCTTCAGGCAGGCAGGGAAAATGGAGTAGGACAACTCCCCACCAGCATCGGTGCTGGCTGAACCACCACTCTCTGCAGAGTGGAATTGAAGTGACACGGTGAAAGGGATTTTTTCCAGCAGTGACACTGCTGAAGAACCCCCACCTCCCATGTGGGGGTAGAAACCTCTCAGAAACAGCTCTGTGGGTAAGTAGGACACTTCTAGGATCCATCACCAGGGGTGCCTTCTCCTACTTGCACCTCAATGGCAGAAATTAGGTGACAAAAACAAACACCCAAGCGAGCAACACAACAGAACCAAGTAAAAAAACTTCTCTGAGCAGCAATACTGTCAAGCAAAAGTAGATATTCAAAACACCTTAAGTGACATACAAAGTGAGTTTCACTACAACAAAGCTTCACCCAAATATACACAGAAAAAAAAAATCTAAGTGCTCTTCTTACAAATCATAACTTTTTACAAATCATAACTTTAACTCCTAAAAGTAAGATGAAGTGCTCAGGTAACACTTCCATCAAAAGACAGATTTTGTTTCATGAAACAGAAAAGAATGAGACCTCGAAATGAACACAATCTCCATGAAGAGAGTTCTTACTCCAAATTTTTTCAGCCAAAAATTCATTATGATGCAAGTTAGTAAAGTACTTTCAGCACTGCAGCCAAGATAAAGGCTGACCTCTCATTTATGAGTGATACCACAGTTACTGAAGCACTCCAATTGATGGCTTTTAAAGAGAACTTAAGAGACTCAGCCTGACTGCATTCCTGTTTTTAAACCAGAAACATTCTGTAAATTTTACCTTGGATTTTTGCAAATTAAATATTCCCTAAAAAGCTCCTAAAACAAAAAAGCAAACAGCCCTGTCAATTCTTTCATTAGCATGGAGTCTCATATTTCAAAACTGCATTATGATTTCAGCTAAAACATAACATCCCCCAACGAGAATCAGATTTCAGTTTTGTTTAAAAATAAAGAACCCTGACACCAGCGTGACAAAGACATGTAATTTTAAACTCTCATTTTAATTTCTGCTGATTTCCCACTAACTGCTGATGTTACAAGATGCTAACATTATCGGCATAAAACTTAACATTTAAATACCAAAATTCCAATAAAAACTAGAGAAATAAATGGAGATTTCTTACACAACTAATGAAATAAAAGTTATCTGCAAAGATTTCCAGAGAAAAACCTTTAAAATTAAGTAGTAAACTGAAAATTCCAAGAAAAGCAATTCATGGGAAAACAGCCTTTTTTCTTTCCACAAAACATACTTGCCAAAGGAGAGCAGAGGACTTCAGTCTAGTCAGAGAAAATAAGAACTGAGCCAGAACAATTCCAATCCCTCATCACTGGATTTCTGTTAGTGAAAGACCCTTCCATATGCTCCCATGTGCCTCCTTCCAATCAGCAGCACTGTGCTCAAGTGCCTTGATTGTTCTGCTGCTCTCCTTATTTTTGTGTATGAGCTCAGCATTTAAACAGACAAAACCCACAGAAATACTGAGCAAACTTCACCTGATGCCCAGTTTAGCTTTGGCAAGAGGCTGCATTAGGCTGCTAGATGGCAGTTTCAGCCTTCAGAGCTTAAAAACCACTTCCTGGATCAGTTAGCTGAAAAATGCATGCTAGTCTTAAAACAAAATTAGCAAAAATGGAGTATTTAAGAATTCATTTCACCTGTGCAAGCTTAGGAAATGAGCAAGATACCAAACTAACAGGCTAGGGACTGCTTTTACTTTACAGACCTCCCACAGTGAGACATTGTGAAAGGCCTCTCCTGTTAACATAAATATTTAACAATAAAGGAAAACAGGGTAAAATTAATACTCCAAGGAATGGCATCTGTGACATGAGTCACACGTTGTGTAGAAGTTCCATTTGCAGCAACCCCTCTAGGGCAGATATGAAAGAGAAATTGTTCCTTCAATGCACCAAGTTGTTCATGTGCCCACAGTGGAGGCTGCCCCAGCAGAATTTCTCTCTCAAGCTGTTTAGCAACACATGTGGCCATTTAAAAGTTAATTATTTCAAGTTCTTGGATGCCTGATTTCCTACTGCAGCACAAAACAAGGGCACACAACTTCACAAGAATTTCCTGAGAAAAGCAGCAGCCTACACAAACTCCATTTAAATCATCTCCTGTTATGATGCGATTGTTCTAAAAACGGGATTTCACCAAATATTTAAACCATTCAAGATTAAGAACATTAACTATTAATAGCACTTTTCACATCATTAGATCAGGTTGCAGAGCCACAGCAAATAATTTTTCTCATTTGGCTCTTTTTAGATCGAAGTTTTTCAAGAGAAGTTTCCAGTTTAGGAAACTATTTGGAAATCTTGGGAGGAAAGCATGCAAGCTGCTCCAGAAGCTGGGAGTTGTTGGAGATTTAAGGGGGAAAAAAGGAGCTGCATTTTGGACATCCTGAGGCCATCACAGCTGGGATCACAGAAGGAGCCAGGACCTTTGATCATTAACAAGCCCAGCTGTAGGTCATTTCGGGCCTTCATGGCAATTACAGCAAAGTGGAATCATGCATCACCTGCAGGGAGAGTTGTACTGCACTACTTGAAATGCATAAAGAAAACAAGTTCGAAACGAGCATTTTAAATAGTCTGTTTCTGCAAACAGGTCTCCAGCAAATAACATTTTCTTGTTGTCTAAGCAGAAATCTATAACCAAACTGGTTTAGGCAAGTTTTTTCTCAATATCATTTTTACATGGTTCAATTTCACAGCTTCTCCTCTTTTAAAATAGCTCCACTTGAGGCAAGCTGCCCAGCAACACAGAGACTGTAAAGCACGGGACAGAGGTGAGCTGTGGGCCGTTCCTTCTCCTTTTGATCTGCTGTTTAATGAAAAGAGAGGCACTTCCACTCCCCTGCAATGCCCAAGTGCCAACCAAAGCACCAACAGAGGGACACAGGGCAGAGACATTAATGGTGGCTCTATCACAACGCTCCCTGTTACAATTCCAAGGCTGCCAAATTAAGAGCCCGCCAAGAGGATGTTTTTAAAAGGCCATTAAATACTTCAGACACAGCTGCCACTCTCACCTCACTCCTGTAACCATTTTGCTCAGCAACACCATGATCCAAAGCATTTCAGAGAGTGGCTCTGTAATGCCACTTTCTGCTAAAAGACCCTCATCCACTGAGCATCACCCCAGCCCCTCAGACCAGGGACAGGATTTTTTTTCTGGCATCTTTTGTTAGCAAAGCTAAACAAACAAAGGAAAAAGTCTCAGAGTTCAGCTCCAAAAAACTTTGCACTCCTCTCCCACCAAGTCCACACAGAATTGCCAGAAACAGGATGCACGTACCTATCTCAGCCCTGCAATCCACAGGAGCTCACCACGAGGAAATGAAATCCTCTCAGGAACAAAGAGAAAAGTGTTCAGCTGCTGAGCACGAGCCAAAGCTCAGGGAGGAGTAAATGGCACAGCTCAGTACCACACACCTTGGCTGGACCAACTGCCCAATCACAGAAATTCTGCTTTATTACCCAGACATCAGGTAGGGAAAGCCTCCCTTTATTGAAGTCAGGTGGCCACAAATAACCTTAACTGTTCACAGCCCACCTCTCCTGGCCTGAAATACCCACCTCACAACCATATATATATAAATCAAATGTATTTAATAGCAAAGCTAAAAATCAATTTAGAAAAAATCTAAATTACGAACGTTCTCAGATTCAGCATTTACAGACACCAATTTACATTGTTTCAAGAAATTTGATTAAAAAGAAGCAGAAAGAAACAATCTAGCCAAGTGCAAACACACAAGTCCAGCTAGACACAGCTCTAATCCAAGTACTAAGTCTTTGGCAACATTTGTTACCAAAAAAAACTAGATACTTCCTCTAAAAACTAAGTAACTCTTCCTTAACATCCAAACTCTTCCAGCAGAGATTGAAACGACAAAAAAGAAATTTGAGTTTCTGGCAGTGCCACAAAGCAGAAAAATATAGTAATTACATCAGAACTTATTCAAAGGCAGGAGGTTTAAAAAGCCATGCAAATCCTATCATTATGCAAACATTATCCAATTTAATTTTAGAGATTATACCAATCATAAGATTCCCTTTCAGTGATTTGTACAGATGGATTTTTCCCTGCTTTCCCCACAATTAAACAAATTAAGCAGTATTTAGATGAGCAGAAGAATGTATTTATTAGCTAAAATAATCTTTAAAGAATGGAGACGAGATGCTACTGATTTCTTTTGGCATCTCTTCCCAATACATTACCTTGTGTGACAAGCCTCTGACACAAGAGCTTACAGTCTGCAAAATAAAAACAAATTGGTGCATAAGACGTCTGATGGATATGAAAAATATGGGGCAAGAACATGGACTCGGTGTAGCCATTAGTATCTGTAGAATATCTTTTAATTAAAGGGAAAAAGCAGTGCAAAGATTCAGAGCCTTGATGTGCTCCTGACAACCAAGGGGGAACAGCACTACAATAGATTTTGGTCCACACACGTTTTGCCCCAACATTTCAATTTTTTTGTCATTTAAAACAGAACACACAGACAAGGAAAACCCAATTTCTTGTCTAACACTGTGGCCAATTAAGGAACACTTGGGTTTAAAGTGCTCTAAATCCATCCCTGTGAGCAGGCTGAAGGTAGCCCCAGCAGACCTGGCTGAAGCCCACAAAAGAAGGAGCCTTTCTGCCACCAGTGACATTTTTCTCCTTGCTTGTTCCTTTCTGTTCTAGCCCCAAGCTGCTTCGCAAGGCCTCACACATGCTCTTTCGTCTGTTTTCCTTGGCACTGCTTTCCCTGCCACACACAGGGGACACACAACGACAGGCATTAAGGAATTTTGTCTCCTGTCAGAAAAGAGGGGACAGCAGGGTTCAAGGAAAACTGTCACAAACCAGTGATGACTGGATAAGCAGGAGGATTTTGACAGACTGAGAACATTTTTAACTGGCAATAGGGAAGTTTATATTTATCTCAGTCTTGTGTCTTATTTGAAGACATCTTAACTAACATGTTCCCTAGCTGATGAAGTTGATGACATGATTGCCCTGTTCATTAAAAAGCTGCCAGTAGAAGCTGGGAGTATCTTCCAGACACAAAGCAAGCCTCCCAGCAAAACCATGGAGGGTCATATTGGTATTCCCAATACTTCTACACTGAGAGGGGAAATAAAATTAAAAGTATTTTTTCTTTATACATCAGAAAGCAACAAATTGAGACAAACCCATTAAAATCATGGGGGAAAGCAGTAATTTAAAGCCATAAAATCTAACCTAACTTAAAATCTTCATATTTTGACAGCTACAGTTGGCAGCAGATTGATTATTTCCATTTGAAAGATAAAAAACATTCTACTGAGATAATTTGATTTTCTCAGACTTTGTGAATATTAATAAGGCCATTATTTTATTGCTGTTGTAATAGCTCTTATTGATGGAGAGACCAATTTAAAAAGCCATCCGCCAAGCATTCATTTGTATTTGTCTGGAGCACAGCATCTCAGTGCTGGCTGTACTATACTGCCCTAAAAACTGAGAATGCAGAATAAGTAGAAGGTATTATGCAGCGTTTTCAAGGCATACACAGGAGAAATTTCTATTTAAGATCATAAACAAAGAAATTTTTTAAAAACTGCATTAAAACATTACTTTTCTACTGAGGTCTCACAGTTCACTATTTTTACTTTACATTAATAGCTCTTCCTTTTCCTATCATTTCTGAAGCAGCTTGATAGCTACACAATTTTCCTTCTACTTCATGTATAAGCATTTCTGAATATCTCAAGACAATTTACCTGTAAGCTCCAAGTTGCTTTCCATTTTCTAGCCCATAAAAGACCAAGAACTATTTCCTTGCATCCAAACTAGAATCTGAAGGACGTTTTCAGATTGAACTATGTTTTGCAAATTTTCTGAGTTTCGTAGTTACTATAGAAACCTGCCAGCACAAATAAATAATAAAAAAGAAGCTTCTGTCAAAATATTAACAGAAAATAAAGAAATGCAACTGCAGCACACCAAGTGCTCCAGTTGAAGGTTAACCATCCCTTTGTTCCTTCCCAGCACACAAAGGCCAGGCGGATCAGAGGAGAGCCCTGAGCCATCAAGCAGCTGGGTGTGGCAGAATGGACATGGAAATAGGCAGACAAAGCCTCGAAATCCCCTCAAAACTGTGCAGCCACCACCAGAGTCCCCCAGAATTCCAGCAGCACGGGAACACTGGGCTCCAGGCTAAGAAGACTGATGCCTAAATGCCTCCTGCTAAGTAGCCAGGCTCTTGGACTAAGTGCTCTCCAAAATAGTAGGCTGGAGGAAGAGGAAGGAAAATAAAAACATCTGCTTTCCCAACAACTTTGAGAAAACCTCTGACTGGGAAGCCTGAAAACTCCGCTCAACTTCCACAAGTGTGCTGCTTGTGGTTATCTGTGAGATAAGAAAGGTTCTGTGGCCACCCGTGGTGATGCAACAAGGTGGACGAGGCAGTGGTTACTCCATAGCCATGCTCCAAACTTCCTTAAGTACAGGCTGGGAGCATGGGGAATGAAGGTAAACAAACAGTGGCTCTTCACTGTCTCCTAACTTGTGGTTTGTAGGATTTCATCTCCAAGGGGAAAACTCCCAGTGCAATTCAAATCTTCCCTGAGGGCTACATCATTATAAGGTTGGTGGAAGCTGTGTGGTTTTATCCTGGAAAGCAAGTCCAGGGATACACACACAAAGCAAACATACCATCAAACTTGGCAGGACTATCCCAGCACACACTTGTGCTTACCAGAAGACGTTCTGGCCTCTGAAACTCTTACAAAGCTCAGTTACTGAAGCAGGCCCCAGTGCTAAACACTCCACATGACAATGAACAAAACTGAATAAATAAAATGATCCTTCGTTGAACTCACCAAGACTGGAACATGAAATATGAAAATGAAGGTTCACTATACCAGTAAAATTGCTGATTATTGTCTTCTTTATAACAGAATTTTAAAAAAATCCCATTCTAAGTTAGATAACCCGGGTTATGAACACCTCCCTTACAGCTTTGCTAACTATACTTGGGAAGAGAAAGTGTCTTGCACCTCAGAGAAACACTGAAGATCAGTGGGTACACATTTTAATAAATGAAGGGTGCAAATGAAAGTCATCAGTGACAGCATTCAAGGACAGCTCTGTTTTTTCCAAGTCATGCTGCATCCTGTCCTTAAAATGCACACAACTCCTCTGGAGGAGTCCATGCAGACACGGCAGCACAACAGAAAACATCTGAGGGGCAAATGTGCCGGATTAGAATTTGTATAAAATGCAAATGCAGGATGTGCAGGGCAAAAGGTTGACTTGCTGGGGTGAGCAGAAGCAAGTATAGATCTGCATTTATTCAGCACCTCCTGCGGCTGGGCTCAGCCTGGCCAGGGACAGCTCCAGGCAGCTCTGCTGACCTCTGCCTGACACTGTCTGGCAAACCTTCCTGAAACCTCTCCTCAACATGGATGAATTAAAGAAAAAATCCCATAGAATCAGATGGAAAAGCAAGATGAATTAATAAACTGGCCCTTCACAGCGTTTGCATATGTATTTAACCCAGGTCAGCTGAAGGCAACAGACACAGGAGGAAACATCTTTATTCTCTCTGCATGCTGGCCTAGGGCCAGTCTGGTGGATTTTGTGTACAGGCTTCTGGTAAGTGCAGTTTAGCTTCAAAACACACCAGGCTCTTCCAGGAAAGTGATATATGACCCTCCGTTAGCTGCAGAATCTAGGGCTGGAAGAGGCAAAGTAGTATCTACTCATCACAGTACACTGATTATCCTTACTTTGAGCAGCTAAAAAAAATAAAGGGGGGATAGTACTTTGACCATGTATGACTATCTCAAACTGATGGGTTTTTTGCACCCTATGAAAATTCAGGTAATCAAAACATTTAATCAGCAATATCTCCAGAACTGTAGTTTCTGCTACTCACAAAACAGCAAGTACAAAAAGCCCAGAAATTGTTCAGGAGAACTCAAGTTTGACTGCAGAGCTCCCGCTTGTTTTCTCCTCCTGCAAATATTTATATTAGCTCTTCAGAAGGTAGGCTGCTGTTACCCTGCCAGAGACTTGCATTACATATAATTATGTCACAATGATACTGAATACTCTTAAGTGTGTAACTAAAAGCAATTACAAAGGTTTTCTTTTTTAAAAACACCTCCATATATACATAAAACGCATTTCAATGGGCCATCAAGCAGGCAATACATTTTTTTGCTGTTGTTCCACTGCCAAAAGGCAGCACCATGGCCAATTGTTGCAGATAAAAGAAGCCCTACCATTCTCTGCATACTTGCTACAGGCCATACTGTCCTCCTCCTGGAAATAGAATTTCAAAGTTTTTTGCCTCAGATCCTCATAAATCAAATATCAGATTTCAAATATGAAGAGATTTCTTTTTTTCCAAAATTTCTAGATTGTGAATTGCAATTTTTCAGTTATATCTTAAATTCAAACAGCAGAGCTTAAAATAAGTGAAACCTCAGCTCTGCAGAGAGCAAACCACAGGGCCACGTGGCTGTCCCTGCCATGGTCACCCTGCCACCAGTTGCAGGCAGCAAATTCACTTTGCCAGGCTCCCAGCATGACTGAGAGGGAAGTCATTTGAAGCCAAGCCAAATATCTTGACCCAGACGGTTTTAACACCCACTTCTGAATGCAAAACTAATAAATATTTGGTGTTTAAATGGATATTTAACATGATGGAAAGTAAGTGCTCCTGCACCTGAGAAGGCCAAAGTACTCATGAGATAACCTGGCAATGCTTTTACCAACATCATTTGTTCTCATCTAGGAGTTTCAAGTACAGAGCTTCTAATGTTTCAACTCATCATTAGATGAGCATTATGTTACAACACCTTGTCTTTGGAAACCAAGCCTCCCCCAGATGCCAATCCTTACTTCAGAGTCCTAAATTAATCATCATTGACAAATTAAAATAACTCTTCGATGCCACTTTTCAGCTGTACTACGCAATTCTCACAGTTAGGTCTCTAACACAGAACTATTTCAGGAATTACTGTGCTCTTTTTGGCTCATCCTTCAGGGGTCAGAGAGAAAAGAAACAAACAAATCACTTCCAGAAAACACACTTTCATCCCTCCTTTTCAAAGCAACGTGATTTGGTAGATCCTATTTCTCCCATTCAGTTCTGTTTAAACCATCCATAGCTTAACTCAGAGAACACGCCTAGAAAAAATTCTGTTCATCCATCATATAGAATCCCTCCTCTTCAGTCTGTTGCAAGCTTTTGTCATCATCTGTCCTCCAAATGGTGGAAACAAAAAAAAATTAATCTCCTTGGCATATTGCTACACAGAGAGCTTCCAGAAGAACAAAACAAAGTGGGCTTCGTGAAAGACAGCAGCACAAGTAACCATAAAGTCCTGTCACACATGCAAATAAAATGCATTGTGAAATTTCCCCTGAAAAAAAACTAAATTCAGGTTTTAATAGGCCTTTTTAAAAATTATTGTTCCAGATGCTTCTTTTTGATTAGATCTTGAGTATCATGACCCTTCATACTGTGGTGTTATTATCGAAATCCTGCATCTTTGCAACGTACCAACACCACAGCAGCAATGAAGATAAGCACACACCACGATGATCTCAAGGCACTTGAATTTGTTCCTTTTCACTGTTTTAATGGCCTCAAGTCAGCTCCTGTATTTTGAATTAAGGAGAAGTGGAGCCAAAGCACACTCGCAATCCGCATGCAAGGCATTAGTCATGCGGGTCAGCTCCCGGATTAGACCTGAGAAGGGCTCTGGCAGTCGGGCCGCACCAGCAATTGTTGGGGGGTGACGCCCTCCGCTGCACAGCCCTGTGCTCCGGCGAGCCCTCACATTACAAGGCGACGCCTCGGAGAAGCCCCAGGTGACAGCCGTGGCTAAGCCGCGGCCATCCAGAACGCGAGGCTGACATTCTTCTCCAGGACTGCCACACCTAGAGCAGCGAGCAGCCCGGTGTCCCTTTGTGCTCCCACACATTCCTGCCTAGGTCACCGGCTCCCTCTCGGGGCTCAGCCCCGCAGTCCGCGGCCACGGCTCGGCGTCCCCACGCAGGCTGCGGGCCGCAGGGCCGTGCCGGCCAGGTGGAGGGGCCGGCGGCTCCGCAGTCCCTCGCCTCGCCCCTCCCTCCAGGCGCTGTGTTAAACATGAGTAAGACTACAAGTATCTTATGTTTCCCTCCTCCCCCGCGCTCCCACGCCCAATCCCGCAGTGGCGGGCCGCTCCGGGGAGAACCGTACCCGGGACAATGCGGCTGTGCGCCGGGAGATAACCGGCCGGAGGGGCGAGGACGCCGGGCCGGTCCCTCGGGACTTGGCTGGTACCCGGGCAGGGCCGTCCGAGAGGGGCTCGGCCCGTAGCCCAGGCAGGGCCGGTGTCNAAGAAATTACAATTAAAAAAAATTAGAAAAATGGAAAGAAAGGGGAGGGGGAGCCCTTTCTCCAGCATGAGCTGCGGCGGAGCCGCGGGAAGCGGGGCCGCGCCCGAGCGCGGCTGAGGGGAGGGAGCGATGCCGCAGGAGGCGGCCGAGGGCCGGTAGACAAAGGGAACCGCTCGGCGGGGCAGCCAGGCTCGAGAAGCGGAGCGCCTCGGGCGGAGGCTCCCCCGGCCGGCTCCCGCCGTGCCCGGGCCCGGGCCGGGAGCACTCACCAGCTGAGCCGGAGGAGGACCCTCTGCTCCGGGGGGCAACGGCAGGCTCGGGCTTGGGCGGCTGGGGCTGCGCGGGCCGGGCAGGGGCCGGGGGCTGCTCCTGCGCGGGGGACGGCGTGGTGGCGGAGGAGGAGGAAGAGGACACAGCTCCCCGAGGGCTCCAGTCGGGCTGCGGCGGCTCCGGAGCGGCGGGGCGGGGCGGCTCGGCGGGGCCACCGAGGTCCAGGAGCTGCGGCGGCCGCTCCTGCGGGGCTGCGGCGGGAGCCGCGGCGGGCTTCCTCTCCATCACCTCCAGCTGCTCGTCGAAGTCTTCGTCCTCGTCTTCCTCTTCCTCCTCTTCCTCCTCCTCCTTCTCGTCGTCGAGCACGAACTGGTAGTTAAACTGCGGCTGCTGCGGCCGGGCTGGCCCGGAGGAGGAGGAGGAGACCAGGGGCGACTGGTCCAGCTCGTCCATGGTGCCTGGAGCGGGCGGAACAATGAGTGGCGCGGGTGCGGGGGGAGGCGCGGGCTGCGCTGCCGCCGCCGCTGCGGGACCCGCACTCCACGCCCTGTGACGCACCGCCC
>VXBI01000717.1:39340-86159 GCA_013397375.1 Toxostoma redivivum
CGGCCGCCCCGCCCCGCGCCTGGAGCGGCGGCAGCGCCGGCCAATGGGAGCGGGAGAGGGCAGGGAGCAGCCAATGGGAGGCGGGCTCGGGCGTGGCCCCTCATGAATATGCATCATGGGGCGGGCCCGAGGGCTGGCGGAGCGCGGCTGAGAAGTCGGGGAAAGTTCAGCGCGGAGAAGGCGGGTGGGGCGGCGGAGGAGATGGGGCACGGCCCGGGGACCCTCCGTCCCTCTGTGACAGACAGCCTGGGAGTGCGAGACGTGATTCACCCCTCGCCGCTGCTAGGAGTAGTGTCATTCTCTTTTTTTTGTTTGTTTTAAACAGCGGCCAGAAAGCCTCAGCGATTTCCAGAAAGAGAAGGGGGTGGCTGGGCTCCCGGGTACGGATGGCGCAGGGCACCGATCCGCTCTAGCCCGGCTGCTCTCACCCTGGATGCGGCCGAAGGATGCCGAGGCATCCCGGGCGCCGCCGCACTGCGGGGATGGGGAAGGATGAGGCGCCGTCCCGATCCCGATGCTGTTCCTTGGGCATCGCGCCGATCACCGCAGGCACATCCCCCTGGGGCAGGAAGTGGAGTCAGCCAGCGCCTTCCTCCGATGGGAATGGAAGTTTTAACCAAATATGATGCAAAAACCTTCCTGTGTCTGAAAAAAAAAAAAAAACAGAGAGGAGACATTGCCAGAAGACACAAACTTGTTTAAAACTACCCGTGCTAGTGTAAGGCAGCCCCACGAACAGATCTCGCCATCTCTTTAGAGTGTGAATTTGAATTGTGCAACTTCTGCGGGGAAAAATGGAAAGGAAAAGAAAAATGAAAGGAGAAAAATGAAAGGAAAACAGAGAAAGGGAAGGGAAGAGGAAAAGAAGTAAAAGGGGGAGAAAGGAAGAGGAAAAATGGAAGAAAAGAAAGAGGAAAAGAAGGAAAAGAGAGGAAAGGAAAGAGGAAAAGAAGAAAAAGGGAGAAGAGGAAAGGGGGGAAAAGAGAGGAAAGGAAAGAGGAAAAGAAGAAAAAGGGAGAAGAGGAAAGGGGGGAAAAGGGATGAAAGGAAAGAGGAAATAAAAAAGGAAGGAAAGGGGGAAAAGGAAGAAGGAACAAGGGGAAAAGGAAGGAAGGGAAGAGGGAAAGAGGAAAAAATGAAAGGAAAAAGGAGTAAGGGTAAGGACAGAGGAGAAAGAAAAGAGGGAAGGAAAAGGGAAGAAGAAATTTAAGGAAAAAGGAAAGGGGTAAAAAAGAGGAATGGAAAGAGGTAAGGAAAGAGGAGAAGGAGAGCAGAAGAAAACTTGGCACCTCCTCATGTTAGACTCCGGTGTGGTCTCCAGCTTTCTGCTCAGAGATGGAACATTGGCCAAAGCCCTTAGGGTAACACTTAATTTAACTAAAATAGCATCTATTTGGATGCCATTTCCACCCACACAGCTGCCTCAATAAGACCAAAAGGCCTTATAATTCTATATTTAACACTACTCCGACATTATTACGGGTTTTTAACCCACAGATGATTTATTCTCCCACATATGCCCGTAGAAAGGGATTAGTTGATGGAAACACTCAGAGCAGCTGCCAGTTTGGTGTGACAGGAGAAGTTAAGGAAAAGCAGCAGCTCTCCTGGCACTTCCCTTCTGCTGTGTAGGGTGCAATGGAGGCTCTGTGGCTGCCAGCCTGGAGCAGGAGAAGCTCCCCAGTGGGATCAGTTCAGAGACCTGAGCACATGAAGGGACTGAGGGGCAGCTGCACCTCACACTGCAGAGGGAAGTTTCCCTGGAAATTGGGGCAAAATCAGCTTCAGTCACTGCCTGAAAAACGGGATAGCAACAAGTGAATGGAGGGGCTCCAAGAGGTCCCAGCACTGAGTCTTCTCTTGCCTCAGGAGAACAGTCTGAATCCAAATATTTGTTACTGCTAAAACTATTCTAAGATCCCCCCTTTTCTGAATAACAAGAGACCTTCCACCTTCCAGTCCTAATTTGCCCAAGGCCAAGGTACATCCTCTTAGCATTTTTCCCTTTTAATTGTTCTTTTCTCTGAATTTTAATTCCTAAGAATACTCTTTGCCCAGCCCTTGCTTTCCAGAACTAACAGTGGTGAAGCTGTGCTGTCACCCCTCCCCCTGCTCCTCCAAGCAGCCTTTCCCTGCACCCAATCAAGTCTGACATCAGGCACAGGAAATTCTAGATGAGATTTTTTTTTTTTTCCAAGTATGTACAAAGACATCAATAATCCCTATCACTACCAAAAATTACCAGAACAAATGTGCAAAGTATTTTTATAAATACAGTGATGGCAGCACTGTTATTCTGATGGAGACAAATGTTTCCAGCAGGTGAATAAGCCCTTGACAAACTGTGAGGTCTTTCTTTGCCCCTAAGATTTTAGGTGTTCATTGACAAATTATCCATTTATATTTTCAAGTCAGCTCCTTTTACAGTGATAAAAGGGAGCAGCAGCAGAACGGAGGCATAGCAAATCAAATACTTTGATTGAATAAGGTCTTTATAATTTCACCAGCCAAATCTACTTTTTGCATCTCTTGGTTAAACAAGAAAATGGATTTTAAAAATTCCATTATAATATATCCTAAGGCAACAAGGTACCTTTAAAAATTTGTCAAATTCTGAGTATAGACACAGTGCTGAAACTAATTTTAACATATTTAACTACGGGGGTTTTTGGTCATCTACAAGAAGGGAAAAATCTATATATAATTTGGCTGATTTTATCAGAATACTTGAAAGAGTATCTATCATCAATTAAGGACAAATGAAAGGGGTTTTTATTTAGAGACAGGAAGTGACTAAAGGTCTTGGAGGGAAACAGGAAGGGAGTTCCAGATTCCCTGAGCAAGTCAAATTAACAAGTGAGAGGAAAACAGAGCTCTGTAGTACTGAAACTATATTTCAAAACCCCCCAGGTTTTAGCTCTTCAGAAAAGTATTTTACAATTCTGCTAGGAAGATTGTCAACAAGCAGGAGCATTTTGCAGATATTCAGAAATTTAATTTACTTAAAGCTTAGTGAAAACTTAGTTTACACGAGCTGTTTTTCTATTGCAAAGTTAGGAAGGAAAGCATTCCATGAGAGAAACCCCGGTGGGGATGTTTCTGAAATTCCATAGCAGTGCTGCCAAAGTACTGGTGGGATTTTGTCAGTCCACTCTGACCTTCTGCTTGATCTCTCTCAGAAGTAATATGATGTCACAGCAGATCATAGACTGAGATAATAATGGTGATAGGACAAATGCAGTGCTGTCACTTCACAGCAGGATCCAACAGAAAAAAATCCCACATTTGGTCTCAGGTAGCGATTTTAAAAGATGGATTTAAATTTGCGAGGGTGGCTGGATTTGTGTCCCTCCTTTTAAGCTTTAAGGACAATCCTCCAGGTTTCAGACATAAAGTCTTTATCCCTGGAAGGATAAAACTCTGCAATTCTTTGTTTTCAGATTATACCAGTGCTGAATCAAGCAGATCTGCCTCACAGGTTTGTCTTTGCTTGAACACCTGCTGTACTTCTTTTCAAGATGAGCAGTGGGAAATTGTGACAAAATCACTGCTTGGTTTATTAATACAAATGCAGCATATGGAGGGGGGAAAGTGTGAAAACAATACTACAAAGGGATTTCCATTTCTTCATGGTAACTGAGCCAGGCTGGGCTTTATCAGAACCTTCTGTGAGGCCTCCCTCGTCCTCTGCTATAAATAACATTTTCTTGATGATAACTTTTCTAACCTGTTATATTCTTTAGTGTTCCAGACACTTCTTACTCTGGAATTGTTTGATTGGAATCAAACACATCCATTTCTGCAGTAAATGTCCTACTAACCACATCAATATCAGTATTCTGACTCAGACCTGTCACAATACACCCTTTAGAACTTCCTTCAGCCAGCCAGCTGCTGAGCCCACCCTCTGCATCAATGAAACAGTTTCAGCTCTAGAAGACACCAAGTGCCACCAGTGAAAAGTTGCCATTAGCTGTAGCTTGAAATTCCTACATCCAGGTAATTTCTTTTTGGTCTCTGTAAGCTCTTATTCAGAGGGACTAAAGCTGATACATGGCATTAAATGATAATACATTTGTTCATCATTAAAATACGTATCATTTGAAGGGAATCAAAACAACAACAATGCTCTCCAGCAAATGAGACTATGACATATAATACTCACCTCACTAAAGCTGCACAGGGACCCACTGTTAATGGGATTTTGGTCTGATTACTCTTTTTCTTGGGAAGAACTATTTAGGTCTTACTTACATTGTTATTTTTTTTGTCTTACTGACACCCCCAGGATTTTCTAATTCTCAGAATACAAGTAATTCCCCACATTAGGTTAAATGTTACTACTCATCAGCCCCTCACACTTTCAAGAAAAACAGTTAAATCATTCACTTACCAGTTTGGCCATAGTACTTCTCATTCTTGAGGGACATAAAGACCATTAGCTCCATTAGACCTAGACACAAAAAATCCATTCTCTATTAATGCCTCTTACACATAGCTCCAGGTAGTATCAAATCACCTTTTCTAATTCATGTTCCCCTTCCCCTAATTTTTATTTTAAATCACATCCACATTCTGACTCCAGGTACTGAGCTAGAGATGCCACTCACTCAGTGACTGGAACTTAAAACAGCAAGAATGAGCACTCTGAAATCATGGCATTTTACCTATATTATTTTAAGAGCTTTTTTAAAACTTAAGGATTTATTACCGTTACAATAAATTGGAATTTAAACTGGTTTGCTTTGTAATGGGAAAAGTGTATATAATTTATATTAGAGATCAATTTTTGCTCTTTCTCAACATCGATATTGACCCACTTAGGAAAGAAACAGCCTGGTAACCAACAATCAGGGTTATTCCCTTGGCTGCCACATGTGCCTGAGGAGAAAACAAACAGATTGATGGGGGCAACATTTTCACCATTCCTGTAGACAAGACTGATGTCAACACTGCAGGAATTAGGAAACTTAACTGAGCAGACCAAGTGTGCAGAGGGAGCAGCACACTGATCTGAACTCACATTTGAAAGGAAGAGCTGCTGCTTTCCAGAACTTTGCTCACTGCTTAACAACTTGTCCCTTGGAAATGCCACAGCAGCTGGAGCTCACCTGGGCTGTGGTGGTGCTTGGGCCACAGAGCATTCCTGACTGCTGGGGACAGAATGTAGGGCAGCTTTGGAAAGCACCACCAGCACTGAGACCTCTTTCTTAGAGTATTCAGGCACCTCTTCCTTTTATGTGGGTCAGACAAAGATAGGACAGCTAAGAAATGTCCAACATGACCTCCCTGCCTCCTCACTATCACATCCAGCTGGTCATACACTGGAGCCCTTTACCTCTCTCATATTTCCCCAGAGAAAGTATTCCAAATTTTGAACACTTTGGACAATTTCAGTTAACTATGGTAGTGGCAGAAGATTCAAGGATATTAAACTCCTGATAGTTTTGTAGAAACCAGCTGCTGGCTAAATTAGAGAGAGCTGTTGAGCTCTCCTGTGCAGAGGGAGCCAGCAGAACCTGGTGGTTCCCCATTCCACTGGTGTATACATAAGGAGATTTTACAAGCCTGTCTGTCATTTACCTGGATGGCAAAACCAAAAAGGAGGATGAGAGGTGTGAGAAGGACTGAAGATATTCCAGGATAGAGATGCAAACAATGTAAGACCTGGAGCTATAGGAAACCTGAATTTGCCTGTTTTACTGGTTTTGGAACTAGTTTCTGTCTGCAGATAGGGATTAGGGATTTTAGGTGAGTCATGCCAGTGCTGAAGTATTACCTAAGTGCAACCACAGTGTTGGCAAGGTGAAAAAAGGAATCTTGTAGGTTCAATTCTTTCTGATATATCCCATTAAAAGGAGCAGAAATGAAAGGAGAAGATACTGAAAAAACAGCACATGGAAAAGAAACTTTTTATATTTGTTTTCAAGGCTACTTTATTTCTTAAAGAAAACCAAAGTTCTTCAGATTTCTAGAGCATGATGTTTGGCAGGTATCCCTTACTCTAAACTATTTTAATTTTTTTTTTTCAGTGCAAATATAGTTTTTACTCTTCTAATTGTAACTTGTGAAAAACTAACATATTTCAGTAAAAACTAACTACTTGAATGACATGTAACATCTGCTCAAATTACTTCTTCAGCACAGGCTGTTAGCTGGGATTTACTGGATTTATTCCATCAGGTAGAATCACATTGCTAAACAGTGTAAGTTTTAATATATGAGCCTGGAAATAACTTGAACATATCCTGAGTAGAAATGCCTGAGTAAATTTAAAAAAACCCAATTGGTTTGGCTTTAGAGGCAGCTAGTTTTATTTATTTGTTTCTCATTCAATTTTACCCCCTGGAAGTTTTTAAAAATACAATCAGAATTTAGAATAGCACTCTTCTAAAGTTATCCAACTAAATTGATTCAATAGAATTCTTGTAAATGACAGCTGCTTAGAAGAATGAGATCACGGAATCATAAAATGGTTTGGGCTGGAAGGGACGTTCAAGACAGTTTCCTTCTCCCCCCCATTCCATGGGCATTCACTAGAACAAGCTGCTCCAAAAACAACCCAGACTTGAGCACTTCCAGGGAAGTGTAAATCATACAATCATATAATTCTTCAACTCTGCAGTGGGCTGTAAAGCCAATCTCCCTGAGCAGTTTTTGGACACTACACTAGCAGCAGTTTTTTACCTAGACTGTAATCTGAAGGAGGCATAGGACACACAGATATGTGATCCCTTTTAGGCTGCCACTGAATTCATGTCAATTTTGTTTATTTCTGACAGTGTGGAACTGTTTTGTAGGTATCCTAGTAAAAAAGCACAGACTCAAAGGCCTACTGACTGGCATGTCACATACATTCCTTGGATGGTGAGAAGACAATCTCCTTGCTCCTATTAGTTACATCTAAAAATTCCTCCATTTTACTCAATAACTGGTGGTCCCAGACTATATTTAGGCAGTTTTTTGATACTTCAGGGTGCTCATGTAGCTGATGTGATGATCAAATGTATCAAATCACTCATGTGGTGTCTTTGCAGCACTTAGGGAAGTGTCATGCTTACCTTCTAGTCTTGTCTCACAGAATCCTCAAATTCAGTCCACTTGAAGTCAAACCCCCTCAGCAGATCACCTCTGCCCTCATGTTCTGCTCATCTGACCTGCTTTAGCCCTTCTTATAGCTTGGAAGTTCATACTGATGTTCAATTGTTGGACTGAATTCTTCTTTGAAGCAAAGTTTCCTTTCCTTTTCTTCAAGAGCTTAAGAAGAAGAACATTTGTAAGGCACCATGAAGTGTATGTTTTTTATATTAACTATGTAATATTCCAACCTGGCTTTTCCATGAGATGGGTGATGGTTACTACCTTGGGAGAATCAGCCTCTCTTCCCTCATCTGAGGATTTTTCCCCCATTAAAATTCACTTCTACGACTGTTCCAGAATGCTGAACTTGTAAAAGTAATTTATGTATCCCACTATGGGATAAGAGGGAAGACAGCTGGGAGCAGACAAACAGAGATTCCAAAATGGACCTCCAGCTGCTGACCTACAGAACAGAAAGATCAGCACTGGCACCATCTCAAACATAAGTAGTTCCCCTAGACTAAAACAGCCCAGGACTGGGTAATTCTTACTTCTCCATATAGCATCCATCTAAGTGCAACTAAATAAAGATAAACATATTATTCCTAAAAATAGCACGGGATGTCATCACTCATATTTTTCAGAATAGCAAGAGCTATTTAAACTGCTTTGACAATGAAATCAGGTGCCACCATATAAATATACAGTATATGATACATTGGTTCAGTTTTAGATAATTTTATGGCAACTGGATGATACTTAAATTTATATTGCATTCCTACTAATATGTAAGTTTTAACACATTGTGTTAGTGATTTTTTTTCCTCTCTGCTTAGAAATTTTAGTTCAAATTATAGATATTCCTTCAGTCTAAGTATTTTTGAATTTATACTCATGTGTGGCATATGGATGGATGGATGGATGGATGGATGGATGGATGGATGGATGGATAGCCAAAATGTGAATTAAAAAAGCCAAATCTATCAGAGTGGCTGTTGGACACTGATGAGGTTCAGTTTACCCTCTGGAGTGCTCAGCCAAGCACCAGGGCTCAGTGTGTTACACAACATTGGCACGTTACAAAGTCAATTCCTCCTACACGCAGTTCACAAAGCACAATACAACAGGTGGATGAAAGATGTGCTGCGTGGGGGTGTTTTGGAAAACTGAGGCAACAACAAACCAAATGGGTCAGTGGAAAAAGAGCAGTCAGCTTTGCC
Organism: Toxostoma redivivum; assembly: GCA_013397375.1. Classification (NCBI taxonomy): domain Eukaryota; kingdom Metazoa; phylum Chordata; class Aves; order Passeriformes; family Mimidae; genus Toxostoma; species Toxostoma redivivum. Next base: position 47,641 of record VXBI01000717.1, read on the forward strand.
ACTTCCCATTCTTGGGCAGTTGTTTTCTCTTGCAGATGTTGCTTGGATTTGCAAGACAGGTCTAGAACAAGTAAGGAAAGATATACATGCATTGAGAAAAGACAAGAAACATCCCATAATAGTAGGTTCAGCTCCACATCCAGGCACTGGGTGTTCTCTGGCAGGTAGTGGCACACTGTCCAGTGAGCCCTCCTCAGCTGTAAGCTCCTAAGGCAAAGCCCCCATAATCTGTGATTTACAGAGTGCAGCACGGTGAGCCCGCAGTGCTGCAGGCAGCCCCTGCCTGTGGCAGGGCTATAAATACCTCCTGCCAGCATGGGCTTTTGCAAATCTTTCCCAATCAGATTTCTCACCACTTGGCAGCCACACCAGACCTGTCAGCTGGGAGCACTGCTCCTGGTAGCCCACACTGGCAAACTTCAGAGGAATCCTGCTGCCCATTAAGTTAATGGCATGGTACAAAGAACAATTGTATTTCTGTTTGTTCTGGTGTCATGTCAGCACAGGATTGGTTTGGTCTAAAATCCTCTCTGGGCCTGTGAGCACACAGATGTGTGGGATATGTGTTTGTAGCTGTGTCACCTGGGGCAACATCACATGGGATTGGACAAGATAGGCAGGTTTGGGGTTTGGCAATACCTGGAGAAGGAGCCCACACGATTCCTGCACGTATTTGTGTTCTCGGTGCTGCCAGACAGAAACTCTGGCCCTGCCATAAGCTGTGTGCTGCTCTCCCAAAAATCCTGGCCACCTAACAGAGCCACCATGGAGAAGGGCTGGCAGTTCCTCCCCACGTGCCTGAATAAAGTCACTTTCTTGGGCAGAGCAACCAGAACTGGAGCTGAGAGTTTTGGGGCTCCCCAGCAATGGTTATGTGGGGGAGAGATTGAAATGGCAAATGGGGAAGGTGGGAAGCTGTGGATGGAAGTTGTGGATGGAAGCTGTGCTGGTCACTGAGCAAGCTTTGGGATGGGAGGACAAGCCAAGCAGAGTCAGTCAGCAGGTGGAGAAAGAAGAAAACAGAACAAAATGGAATCTGTATCCCTGGGGTTTTGGAAAAGTGGCCTGTTGCCAGACATGAGAGGGTAAGGAGAAAAGAGTGAAATGAATCACGAGCCTAATATACAGAAATTGTAACAGATGGAGACAAAAGGGAAGGGCAAGAAATCCCCTTTTCTAGAACAAAAATAGATGAGGCAAAGAAACAGTGAAAAGTGTAATTTCAGGTTATCTTGCTGTACTGAATGTATTAATAGTTTGATTCAGTTTCACTTGAAAAGAAGACAGAAGAAAGAAAAGGGCATAAAGCCCTTGTTACAAGTGGAAAACCAGATGAGACAGAAAACAAAAGAAAGAATATTCTGATTTCAGGTTCCCTTGCTGCACTGAATGTATCTACAGTTTCGGTCAGTACTGTTATTTTAGATATACAATTAAGTCTGTATTTTCTCTACTCACCTTTTTATTCAAAACTTATTTCTGATGACAATTTTTCTCTCAGGGATTTATATCTAAGTGTTACTACAGTAAAATGCAGTTGCTTATGGGTATTTGAAGGCAAGAGAACTAAAATTTGGTACAAAATAAATCAAGAGACAGTTGTTACACTGCTCTCTGTATGGCCAGGACTGACTTCATAGCCTGACCTTCCATTCTGCTTGTTCTAGTTGTACAAAGACACCAAAATAGGAAGGTGCTACCCTGACACAATACTCTGAAACAGCCATGCATTCATTTACTGAATAATAACAAACTCGAATCTCTGCATTTATGAATATAACTCAGATTAAATTCTTGTAAACTAAGAATCCATCCTCAAACAACTATTAAGCAGAAAACCCCACCCACAAATAAAAGCTGAAAAGACATGTGAATGTATAATAATAGCAATAAGCAAAACCATTACTATGACCAACCCTTTAATGTGATTAATGCTTTTTGGAAGGATTACACCTAAAACCTTGAAAGCACAACGGAGCTGGGGAGAAAAACCAAAAGGTGTTCAGACTTGGAAATGTAGAGTTGTAGAGATGCAACTGCTCAGCTCAGCATTTCTACTTCTGAGCATGGACAGGAGTGACAGCTCAGCCACAAACCCAGGGACTGCTGGGACCAAGGGAGAAACACAAGTGAGCCAAAATCACAAGAGTCTGGGAAAGCAGCACAAAGCCCAGCTAGCAAGGGACAAAGAACACACAGAAAGCTGGTGTTGGGATAACACAGTCACCAGTATTGATGTAATCCTAACCCAGTCACCAATATTGATATAATCCTAACCCAGTCACCAGTATTGATATAATCCTAACCCAGTCACCAATATTGATATAATCCTAACCCAGTATTTATGTAATCCCCAGTGCTCTCACGAGCACAGATTGAAGCCCTGCTGCTGTGGTTGGAACTGTGGAGCAGGGATCACTTTCTGGGCATGCAGCAGGGTAGAGAAATCATCTCCCTCTTGGTTCTCCAGAGGGAGCTTTTCTGCACAGCTCTGCAGTGGAAGGAGAACAACCTCCTTCTAAGAATACACAGCCCAGCTTTACACATTAATGGCATTGGTAAACACGTTCAAAAGATAACCCCAGAAATGTGTGAAACCATGCAAAGGTGTATTTGCTTCTGGGAAAAGGGAAGCAACCCTTAATTTTTACCAGCCTGGGTAAAGATCAGCTCTAGAGAGCTCATATTATGTATTTCAAAGAATTGTCACTAAAATCAGACCCAAGCTTCTACAGCAAGGAGCTGTTGGATGAGCTGGTATGCACTCAGCTGCTGCAGTGGAACCCCTCTGGGGCCTGCTGTGAGCTCAGGCCCTGGCTGTGCTCAGGCTGAAGACATTTGAGATTACCCCCATGAAATGTGGGCTACATGAAGAGCACAGTATCAGCACAAGTCTCTGTGCACAGCAACACTCCAAGCTGAGGGCTGATACAAACTCACCCTGCGTGCCAGGCTCACAAAGTTCACCATCCAGATGTTCAGTGCAGAGCCAAAATCCACCTCCCTGTGCCCTTCCACATCTTTCAGCCCTTAGCAAAGACCTAAAGACCAGAGATTTCTTTTCCTTTTTTAAATGAATGTAGGTCTCTTGACAGACAAACTTTATAAATACACTACCTTCTAAATGAGTTATATTCAGTTTCCTGTTATTCTCTAATGGATCCAGCAGTCTTCTTCTGTGTATTTGAAAAAGGTAAACCCAAGCTGAGAATACTGCTATTATTCCAACTTGAGCCCATATTCCCACTCCTTTAGTTTCTATTTGGGATGGTATGCAACACTGACACCAAAGAGATGGATTTAGTAGGACCATGCTGTGCTCTCAGGCTGACAAAGAAAGAGGCATAAAAAGTTTTGCAAAGTTAAAAAAAAAACTTTTAAAGCAATTGTTGTTTATAATTTTCTTCTAGCACTGAATACAAGGTTTTCTACAAGATGCATTTTTAATTATATTTGGCCTCACTACTAACTGTGTGTTTGAAAATAAGTGAATGTTGCCATTCCATGTATTTTTCAGAAATTAATGGAATGGGATATACCCACAAAATTATCTTTAACTGCACTAATTTTGTTGTATTTGTAGATTTCATCCAATCTTTGTGCTTGATTTTAAGCTGAAAATTCTCCTGGATAAAGTCTACACATTTCTAAGAACAAGCAGTTCAGATATTTCTATTCTAGTTACCACCATACCACAAGAACTGAAATAGCATCAATTAAAATTGTCATTGACCTCTTACAGAGCACTGATAGAAGGGCCATTCTCCTTGTGTCCCAGCTGCTTTTTATACAACAGGGTATTTGATTTCCTCTGAACATTTGATAGAAAGATTAAACTGTCCAACGTTTCCAATTAAAAACAGTTTGTGTTCTACAGTGGATTTAACTACTTCATTAAATCACTCGTTCTGGATCTCCTTACAGCCTTATTCTCAGCTCTTTCCTTCAGCCTGTAAATTCTTCACTTATGGATCTAATAAAACCATCAGGAAGCCTAAACTTCATTCATATGCCAAGTATCACAAAGATGTAATTAAAAATCATTACCAGGATTCCATCTGCCACTTCTGTGCACTGTCAGTGCACCTGACTCCTCTGGAAGCAGAGTGTTAAGCAGTCTGCAAATTGTTGCAGCATGAGCAGAGAAAATGCCTGTGATCTCCAGATATCCTTAAACTGTGCTCCCTTAACATCTCACAGCACTCCCTCTCAACCCCAGGGACCAGCACACAGGCAGTGCCCTCGTGGGACTGCAATGCTTCTCTTGCTTTTTGGGAATCTTGCCAGTGCACTTCCTTGCCACTCTGGGATGCGCCTGCCCTTCCCCATGTGTGTGCAGTGTTCCATTGAGGCCAGCGTGATGTCAGAGCCTCTGTGCTGCTGTGTATGCATGCAGAATTAATAGACTTCATCTGCTACAAAAAGATGCTGGCAGGAGTTTTGTTGGCAGCAGGCAGAGTAAGCACATAACTCCCTTAGAGGCTTAGTTTCCCTGGTTGCCAGCCACAGTCAATATTGGCCCCAAGGTGCTTCCTCTTGACCTCTGGAGCCTTGTGGAGTCACCACCAAGTGCTTTCCCTGCAGCAGCGACTCCCTCACCCTCCAAGTGCCAAAGCCAGGCTCTCCTGAGTCCTCCCTGTCCCACCAGCAGGTACCAGGTGTGCCCAGGCAATGGGCAGCTCAGCAGCACTGACTCTTTCTCCTGCAGGCATCTCCAACCTGCTGTCATCACCAGTTACATAGGAGCTTTTACCCTTTTTTCCTCCCAAAATGCAGCTTTGGTGTCCAAAGCTACGTGGAAGTCCTTTATTTCTAAGTAAATGCTGTATCTGGTTGCTAGAAATTAAAATGCAAATTTCAGCTGTCACTCTTAGTCACTCATCCATTACCAAAACAATACTGAGCTTTAAGGAGCAGGTGACAGACAATCAGACACCAACCCTGATGGCAGTTTCTATCACTGGATGAAAAGACCAAAAATAGTGAGTTCTCTGGAGATTTCCAGCACCAAACTAAAAAGCCTGTTTAAACATTAAGCAATAAGTATGTTCATTAAAAAAAGAACATTTTTTTCTTTTTTATTTACATTGCAGGGGATGTGTACCTCAACTCTCCCACAAAAATTGTCTTCAGAGATGAAAATTTTAAGCTTTTTTTAACAGACACTGTTTGCAGAGAAACATGTGGTTGTGTTTGAATGGAGGGCATAGCTTGTATTTCCAAAAGTAGTGATATTTAGCAAAGTACTGACACAAGCCTGCAATGCAGAGGGCTTGTTTCTGAGCATTAAAACCAGCATAAAAGGAGAAAGCTGATCCTGGCCTCTTTTTTTCTGGAAAGCTTGGCTCAACTCCAATCTTCTCTCAGCTTAGGGAGTAGTTAAACTACTTGTCAGCCTAAGAAAACAAAACGAAGCCACTTCTCCTGCCTGGGATCATGCTCCCTAGTCCCTTTGCAAGTGCCTAATTTCTGCGGCAGCCCCAGGCTCACAGAGTGACGAACCCGCGCGGTGCCGTGGCCGCAGGTACCCTGCAATCGCTACAAATGAACCTTTTTGTCATAGTAAAAGGAGGTGTGGCTTGCTTTGCGCCTGTCACAGGGGCTGGGGGAGTTTTCACAACACACAATCAACACTGCTTTTATTTTAGCAACAAGAGCTGTTCGAGTGATGGTATTTAAGGAATGAGGTCACATATTCAAGCTGTTTAGATACAACAGTGTTTGGGGATGTCAGTCAGGCTCCAAAGTAGATAAAAAGTGCATCAGCTTATCAGCCAGGCATTTCTAGTGCTGGGCACGCACAGTGAACTCCAGCCTGGCACACAAAGATGCTGCTGAAGCCCTGGGCATTGTACAGCAGTGAGAAAATATCAATTACAAGACCTGATGCACATCTCTGAACGCCTACACTTCCATGGTTCAGGAAAAAAATGAGTGTTCTTACCTGAGTCAGTAGATTTTCTCTGTCAGGAAAGGTTTCAGTAAGAGAGGTGTTGCAGCAGGAAATCTTACACAATCTAACACATTTCCTTACTAAATTGGTGAAACTTACTCAGCAGTGTAAAGTACTAATCTGAGTTTATAACTTCATCCACTATAATTAATTAACATGGAAAATTTGGCTCAAAATTTTGGCAAACAGAATATATTTGAGTGTTCCCAGGTATCCACACAAAGACCAAAATCTATGTTAAGTATCCCATTATGTAAAAAATCAGGCCAATGGCTGACATGGTCTGAAACTAGTTGGAATGACTGGAACCTCAGTAGAAATTTGCTTGACCACAGCAAATTTAATTTGATCTTTTGTAAAAAAATCAACAAGTGGTTGATAGTCAAAGCCTAAATCTGATTTACCATAAGCACTTCGACTGAAATCCACAGGAGTGTAAGCACTGAGATCAGATTTTATTTGGCCCACATCACTGACAGTAAGTTTCTTTTCAAATGTAGTCAGCTAAAAAACTGATCTCTGTTTTCCTAAATACCTGTAGCATGACGAGTCAAGTGCAGGGACACAGACAAGCCTATCTGACAAATTTAGATTTTGTCTCCCAGCCTACAGAAATCCAATGTTTTTTCACTCCTGTGAATTTCTTCTCAATGCTTAGCAAACGATATGTCCTTTCTCAAAACACATTTCAGAAAGTCTATTTCTCACTTCAGTTATTACAAATATATTTCTGTTACAACAGAGACAAAAATTAGGCATAATAATTGCTTGTCTGAAGAATTTGCACTGACCAAGGCTCCACATTGAAAATATTTCCATGCCCAGAGTTCAACAAAAGCATTCACAAAAATCAAATAATTAAATTAATAATAATTAATTTAATAATTACACGTGTATAAAAGTTACAAACTCCAGCCAAAAATATGGTGGCACTCAGTACAAACCCCCTGCAATTGTCTTTAACACGTGCAGGGTAAACCAGGCTGCCAGGCAGTGATCTGCATTCCATTTTTATGAAACAATTCATGCCAAATACCCATACTCTGACTTCAAAAATGCAGAAATGTTTCCAGGCCTCATACATCAGCAGATACTTATATTAGGCTGCAGTAATTTACATCATCACAAAGATATTAAATTTGGGCTTTTGTAATGGTAAATATTTGAATAAATCTAAAGTTTCTAGCTTCCCCTAAATTGTGTTTAACTGTTTGTGTATTGAAGCAACAAGCTTGCAACAGCAATAAAAATATACACAGCAGGCTTTGATTTACATTGCTTCATGTTTACACTGGAGCCAAAAGAAAGCTGCACATGTGAATTTTACTCAAGGAAATAAACACTGAGGTGCATAAAGAATGAGCTCCAAAGAGAGGACCTGAATTTCAGGAACTGTCCCTGAGAACTTGCTGGTGTGCCTGCTCCCATTATTTCTGCACAGCCCCAAGGCACTGCAGAACCAGCCCTGTATGATCCCAGGAACCCAGGAGGACCCAAGTATAACAAAGATATCACAGCTTCAGCCTTTCCAAATGGGATCTTCCAGAAGATTTGTTATGGTAAGCAGATGGATATGGAAAACCTTTGGTAGACACTTAACTCATAGCAGTCATGCAAAAGCATGACATAATCCTGCTCAAGCATAAGCAAGCAGAGAATTATTCCACTAAATTCTGACCAGAAAAATTAATTCAATAAGTGTCCCTTTCCCCTTATAGCCCAGACAGCAACCACCTGGGCTGTAGGAAATTCACTATTTACCTCCTGGGAGAAGGCAGGAATGTGGAATGTCCAGCTGGAGAAATGATCAGTGAAAGTTCTGCCGTGGAAAGGAAAAGTACCACAGGGAGCAGCCAGTGGGTAAACTGAGACAGCTGAAACTGAGATCCTGTTTGAAAAAAAATATTTTCACTGACATGTCTACAATTATTCTTCTTTCATTTCCATGCTCTATTGATCATCCTTTTCTTTTTCTCCATCCACTAACAGCAGACAATAATTTCTGTCCTTTTCTTGTTCCAAAATGCAATTAAAGCCTGTCTGAAACAGACTGCTTTTTCTCTCAGAACTTGGATCTTGCTCTTTTGACTTAGGCTAAAAATTTTTGACCAAACTCTGTTATCTGTACAGTACAATAAACACCTAAACAACCTCTCAAACGAAGGAAACCTATCTCAAGTTGTCCATTAAGCAATTTTCAACCAAGGTAATTTACTTCCATTGTAACCAATTAGTAGGGTACTAAGAGCGTTTTACCACTTCATTATTTACGTTATCAAAGTGTGGCTGATCTACCACATCCAGATGTCTCCTCTGATGGCTGAACAAAAGCGTTCATTTCACATCCCTGAGTCAGAAAATCTGCTACTGCTTCTTGCAGGTGGAGTTCAGACAGACATGAATGACTGAGGCTGTTTTGGTTATTGGCCGGATATACCAGCAATTACGAGTGTTTCTAATTTTTTGTTAATTGAAGGTACATTACAATTGTGCTACACACTACACTTATTTTGGCCAGATCCTCAGCTACCATAAACAAGGAGATGCCAATTATGTTAATTACCCTGTGTCATTGAGGCCAGCTGAATGGAACTGCCTCCTGGAGGTGTCTATGTTTTTTAGGCTTGCCCTTGTTTCTCGGGGAGAAGCAGAACCACTGACTGTAAATGCCAACAGAGCAAAGGCCACTGGAGTAAGCCTGGAGTGGCCTCTTCTCAAATCATGCATCCTTCTGTCATACATACCTCACCTCAACACTCTGCCTTCATTCCCTTCCTCTTTGGAGAAATACAGTTATTTCCATCTTACTATGCTTGTTTCCTTCAAACCCTCCAATCTTTTTACGGTTTTTAAACAAAAATACTTTTTGATTATTTTTTTATTTGGGAGAAACAGTAATAAAATGCACTGGTGAATATTAAAGGAGACACAGAGCTGTGAGGTGGCAGCAAACCTTGTTCCCCAGCCTCAGTCTCCAGATTACCCCAACTCCTTAGGGAATCTTCCCCCTGAATTCCATAGATGTTAAATCCTCATGACTTGACTTCCTCATCTTGCAGACACATAAAAGACACGACTCTAAACTGTGACAGGCTTTGCTGTTCTTTCTGGCTTACTCTCAGAGTATTAAACAGCAGAATTCATTTTCTATCTGCCACTCACCTTCCTTTGTAAATGTAATATTTATCTCCATGTGTTACCCGGGTAAACCAAGTCATTTAATTGTTTGTTTTCAGACTGGATCTCTTGCTCAGTGCCAAGTGAGATGATAGTGAAAAGTCCCAAAGACACTGGGATATATCACTCAGCTCTAAGGAACACACTGTGTGCAGTTCTCTCAAATATTTCAGGTGTGCTAAGCCAAAACCTGTAGCCTAAATTACCTGTACATTTCCCTGCCTGTGAAATAGGTTTCTCTTTTCCAGCCCCTCTTGTGCTTCATGCATTTTTATCTGCCAAAACCCAGCACCAGGCAATTTCTCCCCTCAAACACCCAAGTGGCAATCCCCACTAAATAACCTTTGTAATCTCACAGCACAGTGCAGTGGCATAACCACACCGGGCTTTTGGAAGAAGCTGATGGCTTCATCTGTCTGGGGACTCCATTTTGAAAAAAAGCCCAAATATTCTCAGATTCTTCAGCTTTGAAAAAAGCTTGCCTGAATTAAAGTTTTTTCCTTCCCTGCTTTACAGCCTCACCTAAGACATATCAATACAAAGAGCACTTTTTTCTAATTGGATTATAGGTTGATTATAAAGGTTTGGTTTAGTTTTTCCCTATACAGACAGTGAGTCTCCCTCATTCTTTTTCAAGACTGCAACAGTGAAATACTGATCCAAAAAACACACTTCCTACAAACACAGACAAGGCATATGCCAAGTTCTCTGCAAGCAGAGCACAAACATGGGGCATCAGGGAATTTACTCCACAGAGTTTTCCTGGAAGCTGGAATTACATGCTAAGCCTGAAGGATAAATTCTTACATTTCTTTAACCTTATCAACAACAAGCTGTCTGTTGAACATTAACATGAATATCTGGAAATCTGAAGCCTTCTAAAAGGCACAGGGTAGGCTGAGACAATGGAGACAATGGAGTTTTTTCTGTCCCCACGGTGCTGACACACGTTTAGTGGCACAGATGCAGCTCCTAAAGAGAAGCCAGGTAGCCACATGCTTGCCCAGAGCCTGCTTTAGTCACAAGCCATGAGGTCAGACAGGTCTTGTTGCTGCCTTGGGCATGAACAGAATTTAGGCGATTTTTTTCCCCATCAACACCCAAGTAGGAATTCTCGCTTGGAAACTTAAAGACCTCCTTGGTCCCACAGGGATGCAGTGCAAGGGCTGAGCACAAACCCTACAGATAATGAGTAATCATCTAAAAACACACCCTGCTCATTTTCCCAGTGAAATGTAGCAGCTACAGAAAATCCATTTACAGCCTGTCAAAGATGGGTGAAAGAAAGAAAGGAGAATCACAAAGGAGCTAATTCTTCATCTTTCCCCCTTTTTAGTCATTAGTCAGAGCCCATTAAGCCCAGCTCCGAGTCCCCCATTAAGAAGAGAAGCCCAGTGCAGATATAATGGGGAAGTGGAATGTGAGGAGACCCCCGGCCCAGGCTGTGCAGTGCCATCTGCCACCACCAGCTTCCTGGGGACAAGGCTTCATTACCAGCAGTGTCTTCCCGTAGGGATCTTGAATGCAGCCAGGCCATTGCTCTCAGGCTGTCTGCTAAGCAGCTTTTGCCTTAGAAAATGTTCAATTGTTTCAACACTGGGAATACATTTTTATTTTAGAGTATCAGCATTTCCTAGTTACAGCTAAATATCCAAGGACAGGTTTGACCCTCAGTGGGTAAATGCTGGTGAGCAGCTCAAAAAGGAATCCACAACTAAACCTCTTTTTGTTCATCCTGACAGTTGATAAAGGGATAGCAGGACACACAAAAATGAGAGACCAAACTATTAAAGATACTACAAGATCAAATTCTATCATCAATAAAATATGAACTAGAGATACTCTGCAAGAATTTACCAAATCTAGTACCAAAACTGTCTTTTCAAGGGTATGGAGAAATAGCCACAAACCCTGAGATGGGAGTTCCTGGTGAAAATTACATGCTGTAATTCCCACATGCTGTCACTTCAACACAAAATTGACCAAAGCTTTGCATCATAATGCATAACTAAACACCAGCTCTATATTTACTACTTAAGAATACGGGAGACAAGTCTTCAGAAAAACTACCTGACATAAAATACATTAAATGCAGAAAGGATGCCTGTCAGGGTGGTGAGCCTGGTGGCAAAAAGTAAGGAACTTTATGTGAGCATGGAAGCAACGTGGCAAGTTTTTGTAGGCTGCCTACAGACACCTCCCTCTTTACATTCTGGGCACACTCTATCCTGCAGGAGCTGGTTTTGTTTGCAGATGACAGGGTTCCTCAGCAACGTAAGAATGTGAAGCACAAACAGCATGTGCCAGTAAGAACAATGCAGAAAGTCAGTCTTGGTTCCCTTTCACAATCTGGTAGTTTTCCTTTCATGCTTTTCCCCTGCTATGCTCTTTGCCTACAGATTACACAACCATTTTCAGAGCACATCTCACACATGTGCGCTCCTGCCGTGCACATGAAAATGCCCCAAAGGAAGAGAGGAAATAAAGGGCATAAATATAAGTACAGAGATGAAATGGTTCTGCTTCACATCCACATACAGTTAAATATCCAAGGTCCTAGCTACATTACTGGGAAAATCTCATAGCTGATGCTGTTTTAGGTCTGTTGATAAGCAGGATTGCAGCTCTTTAGCTTGGCACTCCTATTCATCCCACCTGGATATGGTGAGTGCTTCTGAATAATCATACTGGTTTTACCTGATCCACGAGTGGACAAGTTAAAAAGGGCTCTAATAATCAGTTTAACATTCAGGAAACAAGCAAACTAGAAAGCCACTTAAAGTTTGTTGGTTTTCCTTAATAGTTACACCTTGGAGTAGAACCATTGATCCCTTTGGCACTTCTGACCACAAATAACATTCCTCAGTACTGATGTCACCACATTAACCAGATTTTAAATGCAGCCCCCTATCGATCACTGTGCCTGTTTCTTCACTGTCACCAAAACTCATTATCTTTTGCATCAAGCCTGATAGGTAATGAGGTGAACCCCATAAATAAATATATAAATAATAAATAAATAAAATGGTCCCATGTAGCCAACTCCAAAGTACTTTGTCATTCACACAGCCCCTCTTTAGCTGAGGAGAAGCAAGAACAGCCTTGAGACAGCACTTTTGGGAAGGTGCAGCCACCCAGGCTAAGCAATATTCACTTACCAGCTCTAGCTTTGTTTGCAGAACTTGAAACCAACTGGAAAACAAAACCAACAGCTCCTTGCTGCTCAGCTCCATTTGTCCTCTAGCAGCTTATTTTGGGGAAGGGAAGAAACTTGTTGCTGGACACCCTTCACACCTTCACAAAGGAACACAAAAGAAGGAAACAAGTCATGTCTCAATTTCACTGCTCCCAGCAGGCTTATGTCCTGCATTCTGTCAATCCAGCCCTGAATATTTATATCACTGCCAGTCAACAGACTGTGCTCTCTCCCAGACTGCCAGCCACAGTGATTGCTCAGAGCCAAGCTGCTGCTGTTCTTCCCTGTCCTTTCCAAGGGCTCAACTTCTTGTCACCAGACAGAGATCAGCCTGAACAAAGTGAAAATTCACACATCCTGAAGTCTCTAAACAAGAAAGCAGATTCATCCACTGCCACAAGAACCAAGGGCAGAAGGAACAACCAGTTTGTTTGATCCATGATCTCTTGGAAGTGGTGTTGCATCAGGAGGCTCTGTAAGAATAATAAGAATATTTTGGTAGCTAAGCCTGTGAAGGGGGTGGTTGGAGCATCACAGCAGAGGTGACATTTAGCTGGCCACGTGCCTGCCAGCTTGAAGAGATCAATCACTGCCTGATAGGAGAGGTGATGGATTTCAGAACAATACAGGAACTATAACTCAGCACTTGCACCACGCTGGATGTGACCCTGACTGCTCATCCAACACGTCCACCACATGACTAAAAGAACTGGGATAGAAATTCTTTTTGTCTGTGTCATTCCTCTGTTTTGTCATCCCTTACATTACCATCTGACCAGATGGGATGAGTGTCAAACTTCAATCTGCAGCATCTGTCCCACTCATTCTTAGCAGGATGTGGGGAATATATTATTTTACTAGTGATACTTGGAGAAGTTATCCTCTGAAGAGTCACAGACCTATTCTGTGATTTATTCAACACACAAGGGCATATTTGGCCTGCTTGCAAGATGGAATCAGCTTCCCAGAATGTTGGTTTTTTTCCTAAACTCCCCTCTAATTAAGATATTTTAGTTATCCAGGACAGTTAAATTTCATTTTTAAAACCTGCCTTTTGAAACTTTTATGGAATTTACTCATGCTCTGCAGGTGCAGGGCTCTCCTCACTAATACCAAACAACTTTTGGGATGCCAGTTTTGTTTACCTGCCAGGCTGCCCACAGTTTTCGAGTGTCCAGACTCAAGGACAGAATCACTCAAAGAAAATAAATTTTCAGCTAAGCGCATTCATTTCCCTATTTGTTAGCATGGTTCACATCCTCGTGGCAGTGGCATTTTCACAGGAATGTGGCTCCATGGTGAAGATAGGATCATGTCTGAAATGTGATCTTAGAAGAAATAGAGGTCATTATATACACTCTTCATTGTTCCCAGATATTGAAAAACACATTGTTTTGCTAAAACTGAATTACTAACATGAAGACTTTGAAATGCTTGTGCCATATAGTTCAGAGGAGGTTTCCTGAGTTTCCATTACAACTAAAAAAAGGATGAAAAATATGACTTCTTGTATTTTTGTCTCTATTTAACTCTTTGGCTGTCATCTTCTAATATGGGCCCAGTATTTGCTGAATTTCATCCCCAGTCCAGGCCTGTGATGGACTGCTTTGACAGCAGCTGTGTACACTGTATGTGAACCACACCACTCCGTGTTATCTCAGCTCTTTATTTGCCTGGAGCAATAAACAGAAAAAAATGTTGAAGAAAAGATATGAGTATTTTCCTTTCAAAAAAGCCAGTTGTAAATTACATGATCAAACAGTTATAATAAAAATTAGGACAAGATAATAGCTACTAACCATAAATCAAATCATGATTTGTGTATAAAAGTGGTAAGAAGAAAAGTCTAGAATATAAACCTTAATTTCTTCCTGCTTCTGAAGCAAAAGACAGAATGGGAATGAGTTCAACCTACTCCAGTTACTGCTAGATGATGGATTACTTCATTCATTCAACTTGCAGCATTCCCTGAGGTTGCCAAGATTCAGAGAAGACAAAAACTCCAAATTCCAACACACCAAGCTGCAAAGCTTGGTGTCCCTTTGGGAAGCACTCTGGAGTGTGAGACACTCTGAAATGCCCACGTGGGCCTTACCAGTACTGAAAAATGTCCATTCAAAAATGCATTGAAGTTTTACCAAATTTGGCCTCTTTACCTCAGACTTGGCAGTTAAAGCCCCAAACAAACAATATTCCAACAATATTGTTTTTCCAGTGCCCGCAGGGCAGTTTTAGGCGTCTGGCTCTGGCAAGGGAAACCTCTGTTGCTCTGGTGCTCCTGAAATGGAAAATAGTTCCTGCAAGCAAAGAGGAAGAAAGCTGCAGTCACATGCAGTGTCACACAGATGAAGTCATGCACTGGCATAACAGTGAGTGTTGTCAGTTGTCAAAGGCCATCTGTAGCCAGCAGACTTAAACTGTCATCCTGGAAAAAGATGCAAACAAGCCTAATGGGAGATTGCATTATCCTCCTCCTGGCATTCAATCAATGAAGCTTGTTCTCCGGACAGATATAGAAAACAAAGGGCCACATTCTTTCATTCTCTTTTTTTTTGTCTTTAAAAAGAAAATCATTATTTTTTGGCAGCTGCTATGTTTTCAAATTGACAGGAAAAATGGGAAGAATCAAAGAACTCCAGAACTGAAGAGTCACTTGTCAAACGTGGCCTGTGTGTACTCGTTTGCTCCTACAGGAAGAGAGAGATTGCTCCACTGTTTGTGGCACTGACTCGGAGTTTTGATTGGATCGTTTAGGGGTGATCTATGTAAGCAATTCAACACGCTGTTTGTGTGCTTGCTCTGGTCTTGGAAGTGTGGGGAGTTGTTTTACTGTGTCAAACACGCTGTGGGGACTGCTGGGAAAAGATACTAAATAGGAGATCCATTCCTCGGAGCAGGAAATGGAGACACGCTTAGAGATGATGCATTAAGTGTTCCCGAGGGAAAGCAGTGACGGCTCCCAGTACATTTTGTGTGGCTCCAGCTGGTGTCAGATTTCCAAACCAACCTGCAACAGAAGCCAGATGTGCTGGGGAGAGGTGCCATCCCACCACGTGTAGGCCCTGGGATGCACGAAGGGAAATATTCCGAGTCCGTGTTCTAGGAGGCAAAGACAAATGTGCTTGTTTGGTTGGTCCTAGTGCAGGCAGGGGCCAAAGAAGAGGAGCACTGAAAAGTGAAAAATGAGCCTTGGGATCTGTGCCTGGTACTGATGCAAATGAAGGTGAAACTATACAAACAGCAACACAATCACACCATTCATCAGTCCTTCATTAGCAGCTTTTCTTTGCAACTCCATCAGGAAAGAAAAAACCTTCTCTCTTTTTATGAGGGACCAAGAGGGTTGAGAAGAAAGCCTAATTGGTGAGGGTAAGGCATGCACACTCTAAGGGCATTTGTGATGCAAATGGACTAGCCCGGAATCCATAGGTGGTGTTAGTGTAATTCAATTTACACAGCCTTTGTCGTGCGGAGTCTCTCTGAGCATGTGATAGGGAGCCTCAGCTTGTGGCTAAACAGTGTCTGCACAACCAGAAAAGCTTCCAGCCGCCGTGCTAAGACACACATCTACACTTGGGATGAAACCAAAGGCAGCCAGCTTGCTCGGATTTACAGGAAAGGGCAGATTCCCGTAACACTTGCAAATCTAATGCGCCGGCCTTGCTCACCCACAGGAACACAGTCACCAGTGGTGAAAAAATGATCGCTTTAAAATCTTTTGCATTCCTTTAACAGAAGAAAAGGTTTTCTTCTATTCCCCCGGATGATGTAACGTTGCAGTTCTGTTTACATAGGAGTGGATTACACTCTGGGCTCCCAGATTTCTATACTATGAACATTCCTGCCACTCCCCATTAGAACAATCTGACTTGAGCTTTTTACAAACCTCTGTGTCAAAATTTTCCGTGCCATTGGCTGCAAATTTTGGAGAGCTTTTGAGCAAGAAGTGATTCAGCTGTTTCCAGGAAATAAATCAAAGGGAAAAACACATTGTCATGGTGATAGTAAAAAGGAAATTCTTAAAGTATTTAGAGGGTTAGGGTTTGGGTTTTATCTGGAAGAACGTGTCACTGGGTAAGGTGCATCTTGTTGTCCCTGAAATAAATATATAAATATTAGAATTATAGAGAACCATAGAATGGTTTGGGTTGGAAGGGATCTTAGAGGTGGTCTTGTTCTACTCCTGGCCTTGGACACTGCCAGGGATGGGGCAGCCACAGCTTCTCTGGGCAACCTGTGCCAGGGTCTCCCCACCCTCATACAGAATTCCTTCAGTGTATTTAAATTTCCCCTCTTTCAGTTTGTAGATCCTCCCCTTGATCCTGTCACTCCACATCCTGATGAAGAGTCCCACTTCATCTTTCTTGTAGGTCCCTGCAGGTCCTGGAAGGTGCTGGGAGGTCTCCACAGGTGAGGTGCTCCAGTCCCCTTGTCAACTTTGTGGCTTCCTTTGGATTTTCTCCAGCAGCTCCATGTCCTTCCTCATGTTGGGGACACCAGAACTGTATACAATATTTCAGGTGGGGTCTCACAAGAACAGAGTAGAAGGGGAGAATCACCTCACTCTGAAGATTTCTAACTCAGACGTACCTTGTAGAGTTTCTTGTATTTGAAGCCCCTAAACTTTTACAACTCTATGTAATCAGACAGTGCAAGCACTACCCACCTGCAGGACTTGGATCTGTAATTGCAGAAACCAGGTGCTAGAAGATGAAGGCACTGAAAAGGAGGTCAGGAGCCTGGTTACCCCATCCTGCCCATGGTAACCTCCCCCCAGTGCAGAAGGCAGCTGTTCTCTCCAGACTGACACAAGGACGTTATGCAG
Organism: Toxostoma redivivum; assembly: GCA_013397375.1. Lineage (NCBI taxonomy): Eukaryota > Metazoa > Chordata > Aves > Passeriformes > Mimidae > Toxostoma > Toxostoma redivivum. The sequence continues at coordinate 64,792 of VXBI01000717.1, forward strand.
GAAGTGAGCAAAAAGGGATAAAATGTCTTGCCTGCACAGTCACAGAGAGCTGATTCTACCTGTTAAAGATTTCTCCTGTGACAATAAAACAAAGCATTGCCAGGTTACCTAGAGAGATCACAGATGGGGATTTGGGGCAGCACAGCTCGGTTCTTATTTCTCCCTCTTTGTTCCCATCATAACACTTGTAGCATAATGCACCACACTCACTGAGCTGCTGATCTGTGGTGTGACAGGGCTGGATTTGAACCACAGGGACAAAAGCAGAGACTGAGTTCACAGTTCAGGCTCTTTGGAGGAGTGCCTTGTACCTCACTGGGCCCTGCCTCTGGACTCACAAGGCAGCCCTGATGCAATTCCAAGTGTGCTTGCATGGCAGCTGAAACACAGCTGCAGAGGTAGGATTAAGGGAAATTATTACTTCAAAAAGAAATTGCAAAAATATCAATAATCCATAAGTAATTTGAAGGACTGCTTCAGAAAAACTAACACAGCCACAGAAATACCATTAAATTCTGTTGAGGCACATGGAGGAACAAAAGAAATTCAAGACCAAAAGGGATTAAGCCTTTGGAAGCAGACCAACAGCCAAGGATTCTTCGGATTTAAGGTCAGCCTTAGCCAGTGGCTGCATTGCAGAAATCGTATCTGAACAGATTAGAATAAATGCAGATTTCAGCATTGTGGTGCCTGAGCCTGAACCCTTGCCAGCCTTGTCCTTGATTTGACTTGTGCTAAACTCTGTGCCAAGTCTGAACAGCACTTCTCCACATCATGGCTGATCAATAAGGATCTTTTATGCATGAGCTGCCCAATTATGGAATATATAATACAGATAACTGACAATAGGAGACAAAGGAATTCAGAGGAGAAAGCTGAACCAAAACACGTGCTGCACTATTAATTTGTGTAGTGTGTGCTTGTGTACACCTGGCTGCTACAGATAGTGGGGAGTACAGATGTGCAGATGTGATTCCCAGAGTCAAATCCTAGTGAAATCAAAAAGGTGGGAGGGAGTTTGGCAATAGCTGGGGGCTATTGCAAATATCTGTGCCAAAGTAGTTAAATAGAGATGGCCAGGACCACACATCCACACGTTATTCTTGCCATTTTGGAAGGGACTAATTCCTTTCAGCCAAAAGGTGGGCATACAAAACAACAGGAATCACAACTGGAGAAACAACTGTCCATGGTGTTCCCAAATGATCCACAGGCTCAAATGCAAACCTTTAATTCTAGCTAAAATCATCACAGCTGATATTTATCAACCTGGATTTCTTTCAGATTTTCCATGAAAAGAACACGTCTTTAGAACAACTGAACATGCACAGCTGCTGAACCTGTTTAAGCATGACTCAGAGGGAAACATGAACTGCACTGCAGAACACAGCCCTTGCTCTGGGATTTCACAGGCTATTCACATTTGACTTCAAGGAGAAGCTGAGGCAATGACCAGTATGGAAGTGACCCTAGTGGGGCCTAAAAGGACACAAACTGGGACCAAGAACAGCACAGAGTGCTGAACACTGGACAGTTTAATTCACACTCTCTACAATTTAGATCCTTACAAATTGGAATTATATGAAGTGCAACATTTCTTCAGTCAAGCAAGAAGGCAGCAGAGACCTCCTCTGAGACCTCTCTCAGGTTCAGTTCTGATAAAAAGGAAGGAACACTCAGTTTGGCTATCTCAAGTTTGTCTATTTTTCTGGCTTTTTAAGTGAAGCTGACTCACATTTTGTAGATTGTCAATAAACAAATGTTAAGAAATCAAATAAAGACGGTCACAAAGAAAACTAATGACTATTTCTGATGGGTATTTCAACTTTACAGGCTGTTTGCAGGGCAGTCTGTGAGAGAAAAACATGATCACATGGCCTCTTGAATTAAGAGGCAGTGCTAAAGCCACATGCAAACATAACTGGATTTAAAACTAGATACTTAATTAGACTTAACAGATTACATCAAAAGAATTAAACCCATCCTTTTTTCTCATACATCATTCTCAGGAATTTATTTTAGTAATATCAAAGCAGAGTTATTGGTATTTTGATGCAGTTTCAACATCTCTTTTAGAAGGAGAATGGACCCAAGACATGATCCCCCTCCACCTCAGCATCCTTTCTTGCCTAGTTGCTGATACTTGTGCAAATCTTAAAGACATTTTGCAAAAATTACTGGCCCCACCTAGCATTTGTTACTCACAACTGGTAAAGCTCTTCCTACAGCACACAGAATGTTTTCCCTGGATTGAAGTGGGAAAACCAGAACTGACTGGATCCTTACTGAAGCCTGAGACACAATTCAGAGAAACCTAAAGCAGTTTTAAACAAGCCCAGCTTGTTAGACTGAGAGCTGGAAGTTCCCTGGCTGCAGCAATCCTGAGGAGAGTGTGCCACGGGGGAACTTTCCCTGTTTCTGGACAGAGTAGTTCAGGGACTGGTTGGATGCCTGGAAGCCACCCCGCAATTCCCAGTGCAGACATGGCCCGAGGGGGAAAGCCAGCATTTGGTAAAGCCCATGCACTCAGCCCGCAGTCATCAGGACTGTCCTACTGGAATTACATCACCCTGGATTTACTTTTCCTTTCTAAAAACTGTCCTTCCAAATGCTACAGCTCAATAATACAGCAAGAGAACAGCAGCACAAGTACACTGGTTTCTTTAGTCCAGGGATACTAACAATGGTGAGGCATCAACAGTTCTTATCGACCACTTGTAGTTCTATATCCTTAAAAAGAAGATATTCTTGAAAAGCCCTTGTGAGGGAACTAATAATGAGTGCTGCTGGGTTATTTTGGTCACTAATACATGCTTGGGAAGCTCCTAGGCAGTAGCCAAGATGATTTATATGTGAAAAGATCCTTTTGGGTGGATGCTGGTCTGCAGGAAGAGCCCAATCTTAAAGCACAGGCACAAAACAACAGATGTTCTGATGCACCAGAAAGGAAGGGGAAAATGCATTACCACAGAGCTTGCCAGGTGTGTTAGCTCTGAGACAGGGGAGCCTCACAACTCGTGTGCAGCAGGAGGTATTTCTGGAAACCAAAATACTTCCATGTACTCCAGTCTCCATTTCTCAGCATAAGGAATTTCTCACGTACAGTTCAAGAACAGTTATAAGTTACAGGCACAGTCTGTGTTCATGAGAGAAGTTTTTATCACACAGGGTAAATGGAGATTCCCTTAATGGACAAATGAAATGTTTTGTGCTCAGTCAATGCCAGTCAAAGACACAATATATACCAGGGATCCAGGTGGAAAGACATACTCCTTATTTCTAGTCCAGGGAAAATTTAGACCTAGAACTGAACTTTAGAAATTAAGCTTTTAATGGGATTCCCATAGACCTTCAAACAGCCCCTAGATGTGAAGGAAGTTAAGATCCAAATTAAAGCTTCTTTTTGAGGTCCCCCTCTATGCCTGGAAACATCTGTCATATATGGAGTTATCCAGTCCTGAAATGTGGTAGTTCAAAAAGAAACATGAACATCTCCCAGGACCATGCTCAAAGTAATTGGGAGTGGCTTTTCTGGTTTGGGGAAGTGAATTCAATGCCTGCCAACACCAATATCTCAGATGGAACTGTAGCAGCTCTTGGAACTATCATGCCTGTGTTCCTCATATTCAACTTTTACCTCAAAAACTACTAATAGTCATAACAGTCATAACAGTTATACTGCTTGTGACTAAAAATGAGAGTGAGCCAAATGAGTAAAAAGCAGCGAATTTGAAGCAAATTTCCAGTTATGAGTACACTCTTTTGGAAACTTCAGGTTCAGTGAACCACAGATGCAATTTCTTTATGGCCATATTGTAAATTATGGACAGACTGGAAGAGCCCAGTGCCTCAGTTTATTTGGAAGGAACACCGTTTGCCACAAGAAGAGGGTGCCTCTGTCAGTGAATGTGCATTCTCAAGGACAGCAGTGCCTGCCACGTTAGCTTGGTGCTCTTATTCTATCATAGGAAAGATTAGACATATTCCTATTAGATCAACACTGTCTCAGCACTAGGGAAATATTTATCCTTCCAAAGGTAGGTGCAAACATTATTGTAATTTTACACAGGGCAGAATGGTAACAGAGACAAACTAGGTCTCTTAATTACCACCCCCTGGAAACTTGACAGTGTTGTTTCAGGTTAAACTTGGTTCTGCAAGCAAATGTATTTATTTAGCATTTATCTCTATCCCAGGAGCCATGAGCAGCTCAACAGGTATGTTTGGAAATTGCTGCTTCTCTGTGTCTGATGCACCCAAGTGATGCAGAAAGATGGCAGCCAGAGCTGTGCAGAGGGCTTAGACAAGGACATTTGCAGCCATGAATAATCCCCTCAAGTGCACAGACAGTCCAAGTAACATCTACATCCACTGACTTTAGGGGGAGACACTCTTAAAGCTCAGGGTGTCATGCCTGGAACAAAGTTTCATTTTCCCTAGCAGCAAAGCAAGATTGGTATTTACTGCAGAGAGCTATTACAAGGGTTGCATAATGTTGGCAGAGTGCTGGGAGCGTGAAATATGCCTCATATCATTAAATATGTGACAGATTTACCTGCAGAGAACTCATTAATTCTGATTTCTATTCCTGTTAGTCTAGAAATATTAGCATCTAATTGTTAGTTTCTAAAATATTCTGACAAACTTTTTTTAACTGCAAAACTGTGTCAGCATTTATTTTGGAATATCAAATGAAGTCTGTTCTCTCGTATGCCTCTCAAGTAATGTGCTACAATAACCTCAATTACCTAACAGAAAACGGTGGGGCCTCAGTAGGAAGGCTTTAAGGAGGAGCTGGGAGATCTCTGCTCAGTGAACACAAATGAAGAAACCTTCAGTGGCAGAAGAAAATTCTGAAAATGAAGGCCAGATCTACTGCATGTGTGAGGCACAAGCACTGTGGCAGCACTGTAAATCTTCTGAGGTTTTGCTGCAGTGCCCATCAGGAGCAAAGGGCTGAGTGAGACACAGCCAGCAGCAGTGTGCTGTGTGCTGGAGCTGCAGTCTGCTATAAAGAAATCCAAAGGAATTTGCATATCTCCTTCCCTTAAAGAGCATCCAGAGAAGAAACACTGATTTTCTCTCTTCTGATGCTTATATTCCCCTGGAAGTCTCGATAAGTTCATTCTACACAGAAACCAGAGCCTGGAAGTGATACCAACAGCTGTGTACAAAACCCTGCAAAAATGAATTCATCCATCTTAGTGGCAGCCAGAGCTCACCCTCCCAGACACTGCTTCCCTGGAAAGGACAGCAGGACACCACATGTTGTTCCATACAACAGCATATGGGGACCAGGAATTTACTGGAGGTTTCCTCAGACTGCAGCTTTGGGGACAAAATCTTCTATCAGCTTAGACCTCTCAGCCTGCCTCACTAGCATCTGTTGACTTGAAAGCCTGACAGAGGAAAACTTCATTTAACCAGAAAGATACCAAAAAATGGGTATTCACAGCACAGCAGCAGTACCTTCGTAAACACCGAGGAAGAAAACCAAACCAGACTGTGAAGTGGAAACACTGCTTTACACCACAATTTGCAGCAATTACAACGCTGATCAATAGCAAAGTTGGAAATAAACTTACTGGCCAAAAGATCTTTGCAGGAAATAAGTTGTTTAGTTATTTAATGATTTGAGGAGGGAGCTGAAGAGAAGGGAAATGCACAGAGTAAACAGGTGTGAATGTAAACATTTGCATAGTGTGGCAGCACAAGTATGGACAGGAGAAAACCCAGTGTGGCTTTGCTGAGCTGTTTCCCACAGTACAGATACACAGATACACAGCAGGGAGGTACTGCATTTGCATAGGCAAATCAGGGCAGGTTTCCCTCTCTGCTCACCTCACTGCCAATTATTCGTTTTTTGTTTGGTTGTTCTGTTAATCCAGAACACAGGTCAGTCTTGCTGAGGCTGAGGGTTGTGTTTGTTCATGGAATAATATGCTCAAACAGCCTCCAGTAGGAGGCCTCTGCCAGTGACTCCAAAAGTCTTAGAAACTTTTCCTTCTAAGTGTGCTCAGTGAGCAGAAACACTTTCCATAGGATCTGAGAAGTTTTACTGCCACAGTTTTTATTTTTAATTCTGACTGAATATTCACTGGCTACACATCTACCTTTGCCTTCTTTTTGTTTGATGAGGTTTTTGGATCAGCACAGTGTGATAGCTCACCATGAACACGAGTTCAGTCTGTGCCCATTCCTTCAGTACACTGAAATTGCACTGCAATTTCACAGAGCTCAGAGTCCCAGCTGAGTGGGATGAAAGGCTTTGAGATCTGTTTCTAAGCAGTACCATAACTCAGAAACCTCAAACAATATTTGTACTTTAGGAAACCGAACCAAATTTGGGTTCTTAGCTAGCATCACTGCAAAAAAGTAGCTTTTTCTGTGAAACAAATCACGGTGCATAAGCAAATGGCATATTGAATTTCTGAACTACTGCTAAGCAAGGAAGCAAACCCTAGGAAAGGATAACACTGGTGCTTTGAAGTGCAGCAAGGCTGAGAAAATGTTTTTGACAGGTCTTAGGAAGAGACTTCTGCTCAGCTTGGCACATTTTCTTTGTGCCATCCTGAACTATCCTGAGAATTACAAAGAGGACACATGGAAGAAAAGAGACAAAGGGCCTTGTAAAGGGTCAAATAGTTCAACAGAAGCCAGAGAATAAATGGAAATTATAGACATAGTTTCATACTTTCAATCCTGTGTAGAACTTCAGTGACATGCCATTTAGGCTGTGTTAAACATCCTCAGGTAGGTACCAGGTATGCTACAATACACTGAAAAACCACATTTATAGCAACTTCTGTTCCATGTGTGGGATTTTATCTGTAGGACTAATGAAGGGTATTCCTGCTACTCTCTCAGTAAAGCTATTAGTACAAATGGGACCAACTCCTACTGTCACAGACAGCATAATGCTGAAAGGTTTAATAGGCTGTTTGGCAGGAGACAGACAGAATAGATTCAGCTGCTAAAATGGTGACACTGACACTTTGCCCTTTGTAACCCGTGTTCTTATCTTTCCCCACAGAAAAATCAGCGTTGGATGCTGCAAGCTGCCAGTCTGTGGGTTTGTAGTTAGGCTGCACTGCAATGGCCCTGCTTCACAAAGAGGAATTTATTTCCCAGGAATATTTGTAATCTGTTGCTATTAAAGGTTTAATTAAATATAGCTTTAGGACACTAATTAACACATAATAATTACATGCTCTGATGCTCCTCCATACCTATCATCTAGAAAACATACGAGATTAAATCAAAATAGGCACACAAAGTATATTCATGGCATGGCCTCACTTCCTTCCCACTGAAGTCAACAATAAAGTTCTGAAATAATCAGGCAGAGAACTCTGTAGAAAATAAATTGCCTAAAAGTAAATTTTTGTGTCTTGACGAGTTGGCATTACATGACAGTTTTAGTATTCATTTATGGGTCACGGTTTTATTTTCAGTCCTGCTGGCATTTTAAAGCACACGGGACACACCAGGGAAAGGACACCTGAACAGAACTGTGCAGACCTACTGGGTACCCTGAAACAGTTAAAAACAAAGATATGCAGGGGAAAAATAATCATCCAATCCAAGAAAAACAAACCAAACTGTACATGAGATAAAACCCGATATAAATACCATGCCTTTCCAACCAGAAAAGGGCCAGGCAGTTTTTATCATCCTTCACAATTAATAGGCCAGAGCACAGAGTTCTCTATCCCTCAAGAATTCTTATCTAATCCATCTTTAATCCCTCTGTGTTTTCACCTGAGAGCAAGAGAAGAAAGCTCCACCACCTAGGCTCCCATCTTATTCTCTCCAATATTTATGAGAGCAAAGAAATACTTGAACACATGTTGCAAAGCATGACTAAGAAAAGAAATCATTCCTTACATGCCATCCTTATTACACCCACCCAAGCAATTATTTATTTGCAATGGCCTGGCCTTCTGCAAGGCTTTACAAGGGGTTTATCTGCCATAGGAATTTGTTTCAGACAAGTCACTATGTAACGAAGCCACCTCTGGAAGGAGGGATTGTTTTCCTCCTGCCATGGGCCTTACCCTCTGAATCCCGCAGTGCTTGTCTGTCCGTGTCACTAGCACTGCGACCAGGCTCCCCACAGCCCGGTTGTTACACGGAGCAATGGGTGGGTGTCGCTTTGGTGCACTACCTGTTGCAGCAGGATTTAATTCCTGGGGACATCCATCCCGCGCGGAGGTCCTTGGGAGCCGCACCAGCGACACCGAGCCCAGACCGGGTGCGGCACTCGGTGTTCTCGGGTGCCACCTGCCGGCAGTTTATCGGTCACGGCCACCTCTGCGCTTCCCAAAGGAATTTTGCCTTGCAGAGGTGGGAATGTGCTACCCACAACGTCCAGCACCGCTCCTGAACCAAGCCTGTTCTGTTTACGCTGCTGCTGGTACCCCACCGTGTCTCACCAGTTGATCCCAAGCCCCAAAATGCAGGTCTCGACTGCACGACTCTAAGCCCTGTGGTCATTCTGACCAGAGGTGAGGCTGAGTCATCTCTTGCTAGGAGATAAAAAAGTGTATTTTGTGCCAAGATCTGGGCTCAAAGCCATGAATCGCTGTGTCCCTGCAGCTCACAAACACGCGGATGTAAGACTCCAGTTAATGCCTATTCCTAGAGAGGGACTTACCCTCCCTCTGCAGACAAAGGCATCACACTCTGTTCTGGGAAGAACAAACTGGTGTTTGTACAGATCTGTGTCATTCCAAACCCAGCAGAATAAATACCTCTAAGAGTCAGATATTCCCATGAGGCACAAGAGAATTTGGCATTATTTGTGTGTGACAAACAGAATCTAAATTTACAAGTGTATGAATCAAACAGGGAATTTCCAGAAGCATTTTAGAATGAAAAGACCATTGAGCTGCTCCTCTTAAAGAAAACCTCCTGCCACATGTAAGCTGCAGAATGAGGAAGAAATTCAGCTCTAAAATTCTCTGCTGGTGACACAAAACTCCATTTGGAAACATTAGCTAAAGAAAAACACAAACCTGTTCCTACAACCACAGCTATGAAGACAAATTGCATATACTCACCAAATGGAAATTAGAAGTATATTTAATAGCAGGGCTTAGCAGAAGCAAGTGTACAACTATTAAACCCTGTCATACATTTTTTTGCCAAAGGATCAACCCTAAGAATAACTAAACCCACCCTGTAAGTATCTCAGTGCAAAGAGGATTTAGACATGTGCAACTAATGAGGGATGTATTAATCCTGATGCATAAGAATATTTATACCCATATTCAGTGCTGAAGGAAAATCCTGAATATAACCTTGTATTCAAATATTCCATGAGCAGCTGCCAGTTCCTGTTTGCACTTCAAATCCCAGCCTGGAATGCAACTGTTGGGATGCAAATTCACTCAGCATTACTTGTCTGAGAATCTAATTAAAGATACAGACCTGGTGCAAATGGCAGAGCAGTGCTGGTTCAGCAGCACATGGCAGCGATCCTGCACTGCTGCTGTGCTCACACAACATGTTCAATATCCCACCACTCACCTCTCTGCTCTTCTCTCCAATCCAGTTTCAAATATCCCAAGGTAGAAAATATAATCTCCCCTGAACAACACTTCCATAATACCCACACTGTAAAGAAATACTGCCTCCTAACCAAAATAATTTCACTTTTTTGAGTTTTCAGTTCAATACTGATATGACTGTAAACAATTCCATTCATTTTTTTGGCTTCTATGTCTCCTTCTACTGAAGAGCTCAGTGAAAAGAAGCTTTTTGTACACTGAAAGAAAAATCCCAAGAAACCAAACCAGACTCTCCTAGAGGAATGAAAAAGGAAAGGCATACCAGCTATACCAGCTATACAGCCACCAGCTGAAGGGCCACTGCAAGACAGTCTTTTCTCTCTGAAAAATAAAGCTATACCTGTCTTCTGACATTCCTTCAATCTTTTTCATTAATTCATTGTTCCTTTCTTGAGCATTCCCTGCTGTTCACCCAGAAACATTTGCATTATTTGATTTTTACAGCTCAAGAAGTGCCTATGCTCCCTTAAATTTCTATATCTTCTCCTACAGTTTTCTCCTGCTGTGTTCCTCTCCCATCTCAAAGTTCATAAATAATATTAAACTTTCCTTCCTCACAAGCAACCAAGTCTCCTCTTTCAGCTTTCCTTTCTGTGCAGCACTACACCATCCCTCTCTGCTTTTCCTGTTTTTGAGCCATCAATCCTTTCACAAAGCAAAACCAACTATTGATGTACCTGTTGATGTGACACGTACGTTTTTACAGAATGTCACACATCCATGGTACAGAGTCACAGCTTCCCATCAAATGTGAGATCCTGGGTGCTGTGCCCCAAAACATTAAATACCAGTTAAGTGTCTCAGCACAGAATCACCATCCCTTTTGCCAGCTCTTATCTCCTGTTCTTTCCATAGCACTTATTACCTTGGATATGACTCTTAAAGAACTTTTCTTCCCTTTCTGACACCTTCCCACTTACCTTACCATTCCCTACCCTGATCTAAGAAATTCTATTTATTCCTCTTATTGGCTCTAAACTCTACATCTCATTCCAAAGAATTCCCTCCGTGGGGACTGATACAAATGTAGCCAACTGTTCTTCTCAAGAGACAAACGTCAAACTTGGAGGTAAAGTGTAAAAACTTGGTTGAATAATTGTTCTGCAGCAGTGGCAAAACCACTTCCAGCAGCCCCCTGCAGCCTTTGGGAGCACTCCCCAGCCCGAAGAGCATGAACAAGCTGCCAACATAATTGTTCTGCTGCTGCCTTCACTGCACATTTTAATGGAAAAACATACAGGAGGAAGTTCTGATTTCTATTACCGTGCTGCACAAGAGCCCTGCTCACAAACAAGACTTCATTTGCAGGACAACTATATATAGAACAAAAGACAATCAGGGCTCCAAGGAATTTACTGTCAGAGATGAGACACAACACATGTACATTTTCTACAAGGGAAGTAATGAGAAAATAGTATAGGCCAACACAAGAAGTGCTAATCATACAATTATGACCAAGATTTTTGTCAGCATCGGTGTAAGAATTAATTTCAGAACTTTAAAAAATGACCATGAAAACAAACAGTTTGACCCAAACAATGTAATTTTTAGCAATTAAGGGGAAAAACCTTATTGTTGATAGTAACCTTGACTGCAATGCAACTTCTAAAAATTAAAATGCTTTTTTTACTGTATCTGAAATAATGTAAAGCTTTTTTTGCACAAAACAGCTAACAGAGAGCAGCAGTAAAATTTCTGTGAAGGAAAACCTGGATCCTTCATAAGATGTGATAAATATAAATGTCAGGCCAGCCAATCAATTTTAATTAACTGGAAATCAGAATTGCAAGGACAGACTGCATGAAGCCTACAGAGTGTTCATGTTCTGGTACTGACGAAATAAAAGTAATAGCTATTAAATCAAATTATAATGAAGAGGTATAATGTTGAGAACTGAGAAACATATATTTTTCATCAGTGTTAAGTTTAAAGAGATTTCAGTAACAAGTTCTTACTTTGAGCAGCTGTGATAAAGGGAACAATACCACAAATGCAGTTGTAGAAATGTGGGGAGGTGTGTGGGGTTGTGCTTTTTTTCCCTTTAATATTTTCTCACTCCTGTAAGAGGATGATCATAGACACCATCTTCCCGACTTGCTAAACCAGTTACTAGAATCTTTCTGATCCTGATTTTGAGGCAAGACAGAGCATGGTCTTTGGGAGAGCCAAGGGGAGGAGAAGCCCTGAGTGCTGGCAGTGGCTCCTCGGGCTGTGAGAGCTTTGCTGCTGGCCCAGCACAGAGCAGATGAGGAGCCTCATCCCAAGGCTACCAGGTAAAGTCTCTAGCCTGGACCCTTCCAGGAGGATACCAACCCTGTCCTGCACCTGGCACCTCAATCCATCTGCTCACCTCTCACAAAAGCCACGAGAGGGAAGGGAGCTGCTCCAAACTTACAAAGCAGCAGAACTGCAGTGCTTTGCAGGAGCCTCTGGCACCTTTCTGTACAAGGGCAAATATCTCCTCTGAAACACGCACTAATATTCTCCCTCTCTTTCCTCCACCCTTTCCACAGCCCTTGGGAAATCTCTCTCCTCCCACTCCTCAGTTCCCTTCTGTTGTTCCTCTGCTGCTGAAGGATCCTGTTGCCTGAGCAACGCGAGGAGGGGAGCAGGGAGAGGGGCCCGGCCCAGCTCTGCGCTCTGACCCCGCAGCAGCAGCCTCAGGAAATGAACAGCTCAGCTCAGTGAGGTGCAACCTCCTTATTGGTGCTGGGCATTTTGCAACCACCTTCTATTTTTGTGCAATTGTGAATAAAATTACCTAACACTCAAGGCTGTCAAGCAAGTGGTTGTGTAGCATATCTACACATTCAGATTATATTCATAATGCAACATTTATTACTCTTCAATTTTGGTCCTAGTAGAACTCAGATGTACAAATAAAGCAGCAATTAATCTCTAGAATCAGAATCTGATCTAAAAAATGCAAATTATTATGCAGTGTCTCTCTCCCCACTCTGCTCTTTCTTTTTAAATTGTGTATTTTAGAATTCAGAAAAGTAACCAGAACAAAAGTGTCTATCAATGACCTTTCCAGATCTACTTCAATATTTGTAGTGTGCTTTCTTTTCATCTTTGCTGTCTGTCTCTTGGTATTTGAGCAATATCTGGTGAAATGAATGTAGTCTTGGTGCTATAGCTCTGCAAGAAATAATAATCTCTGCAAGATATCCAGCAGAGATATCTTTTCTAATATTGTTTTATTGGAAGAAATACTCTTTCTTATTTTTCTTTTTTTTTTTTTTTATAGCATTCTTCTTACACAATTTTGTGTTCCTACAGTTTATGAAACTCCATGGACTACCTCCCCCTCCCTTGACAGTTTATGATCAAAATGCTTGTAATTGGCTACTTGCTGCTCTGGTGATTCCAGGAGGAAGGGCTGTGCAGGTTTTCTTGCTTTTGAGCAACTCTCCCTTGCAACATAAAGCATAGAAAAGTCTGTGCTGACATGTCTTAAATGACACTTCACTCTCTTTTGCTATAATTTAATTTATACTCCTGATGTAGAAGCACAGTTAGTTGGATGTTCCAGTTGCATCAGGCACTAATGGTGAGTTACTGGGAAATTATCTGACCTTTAAAATTTCATATCAATGTGAGCTTCATTCAAAATTCATTTACTCCATCTTACCCAAGTGCCTTCAGCAGCTGCATGCTTGCTAATCCTGCCCTTGCACTGTATTTATAGAACTTTTAAATAAAAAGATTTTAGACTATGCTTATTTTTGCAGAGCATAGAATAGAGAACAACTGGAGTTCAAGCCTGACAGGCCCAACCACAAAAAGCTCAGAAGATAATCCTTCATTTTTTGCTCTGCTTTCCTCAGAGATAACCTACTTCCATTTTCAGCTCTCCAGCAGAATAGCCAGACTGAGTATCATCAGAGCAAAACAGTCCAGAATTTATGGCTTACTAAATCCAGGGAGAAGCTTGAATTAATGAAGTCCTGAGTGCTGTGACTAGACAGCAGATTTCACCAATTAATTTGCAATTAAACCACCAGGACTTCTCATATCTGGAGGTTTCCAAACGATCTGTCAAAAGTGTTCCTGTCTCTAGGCTGGGGAGAGCCTGGATCACTGGCCACAGGTGCCTTTTCCATGGCTCTGACCAAAGGCTTCAACAAAGCAGGTGCTTGTACCCAGCTTTGAGAGCAGAAAAAGTCATGGAGTTCAGGGAAGGAAATGGACTAAGGCCAAACATCCTTAGTGTGACTCATGGATTTCAATGGGATTACAGAGGGATGGAAACAGATCCCATTTACCCTATTAGGTCACCATGCTAATATCATTAATCTTCTCTCAGGGAAAGAGTGCTCCTCCCATCCTGAGGTTTCAAGTATAAGGAGAATTTGCACATGGGGGTACAAGTAAGGTAGAAGAAAAAAAGTGAAATAATGGCAAGAGCTTGAAGAAACAAACATTAAAAAATTGAATATCCTGATTTCCCTTAAAAGGTCCTAATGAATATCACTTATAGACTCTTATCAATATAAACCCTCATCAATATATTTATCTGTTTGTCAACACAAATTCTTCTATACAGATAACCTTCTACCCATGATTTCCATTTGGTAAAAGCTATATCACAAAATTGTGTATGGTTTTGGATAACTTCAGAAAGCCTAACTCTCACATAACATAAGAGATTTGTGATTAAAGCATGCAAAAAGCTTAGTTATGCCCATCTCCACTCCATAAAACTTGTCAGAGTAATATTAAAAAAAAAATCTCACAAAGACAAGACTGGAATAAAAATAATATTATCACTTCCTCAAGCTCTAATGAAATTTCTCAGTGAGGGGATGGAGTAAAACCATCTTCTGTGTGGTAAGGGCACTCAGCTGGAAGTGGATCTTGGAGGGGCTTTGTAATTTTTCCAGTAACTAATGAATTAAAGACAGAAGATGAATAATGAATTAATTTGAAACCAGAAGAATTCCATGAACCTGGAAGAACAGCTTATGACTTCCTTCCTCCTTCAGGTAAGTGTCCTGGGCATTAGGCTATGGAAGCAACCTCCCATTTCCTCTTATTCCCATTGCTTTAATCTCCCATTCAGTAAAATCTCATTAGTTCACAGCCTAATTTCTGCATAAATCAAGGGATAATGCTGTGGCTGACCTTTGGGAGTGACTGCAGCACACCAGTCAAGTACAGACAGGAAGAAATTCAGCTTCTCACAGCTGGCAGCAATAAATTGCATTGCACCTGTACATTTTGTTCATTCTTCAAGTATTTCAGAAACTCTCAACTACTTTATCATATTTTGACCAGACATTTTCACCCAAGTCAATCAGGCACTGAGAAAATGATAAATTCTAAGTTGGACTAATAAAAAAGAAAAAAAGAAATATGAGTACTGCCAGTATCCAAAATGTTTCAGAATCTCTCTTACCAGTGAGGTGACAAAACAGCTCTTGTGCTTCTCCCATTGTGAAACCACCAACCTTTCCTTCAAAATAATATTTAAGATTGAAGGCAAAGTTTTGCAAGGCATGGATCCTTAAGCTTGTTTGGGCATTTACAGAGGTCTCTAGCTTTTATGAAATTATATTTCTTTTTTATGTTTAACTTTGGGTGTTTGAATATTGCTAAAATACTACTTGGTTTTTATGCACAGTCTGGGTAAAAGTTCATTGATATCTTGCTAGAGAATTCTTTAGAGAGTTTCTCTTTTTTGATCAAGATGAAGTAACTGAAAATTCTTGAGGTTACTGGATAAAGCATGTATCTAAACTGGTTTAAATCTCAATGGATGATTAGCAACTGAGTCTTGGACTGGGAGACACCAAGCTCTTCTGAAGGGAAGAGAGGCACACAAGGCCACACCAGGACAGCCCTTCCCAGTTTGCTTTAGATAGTATTAATTTGACACTGCACCTGCACTTTCTTATGGAGCTGGATTTCTAAAACTTCCAGAGGATGCTGAATAAAAAACAGCTAACAAGTTAATAGGTCAACAGCAGAAGCACCTGACTCAGGCCAGCCATTTGGTCATGCATCCCTGCTAGAAATCCCTGCTGCACAGTAAAAATGGCTACAAAGGGAAAAAGAGAATAAAACGTTGTGGTTTGGTCCACACCACTGTCCTGTTTGATTTAACAAGCACTTGCATTTCTCAGCTGCTGCAAACATTAAACAAGAACCATGCAATCACTCTGGGGAGTGTGGCAGTTACATCTGCACTGCTTTCTTGCATGGTCAGCTTCTGTGCAGTAACAAAGTCAGTGAGTGACCTTTTCATTCGCTGTCTTCACTCCTTTGGTCAAAATCTGATCTATATTACACTCTAAGTGGAGTTACATTCTTAAGGGTTAGATACTTCAGGGCATATCATTCCACATGTTGAAAAGTGAACTTCCATACCTTTTTCTATTCCTCATCCACACAATACTTCCAGTGTCGCTACACTTGTAATTCTTCTTTAACCTACAGTTCTCCCGTGAATCCTAACTCAGCAGATTTATCCATATAATAAATATGCTTTTAAAGAGTGCCAAAACATATTAAAACTGAAACACCTCAGCAGTAGCTACATGTATCTGAATTACTGAGATAAATGTTATTTGGGAACATGTAGCACAGTTACAACAGCAAATGACATTCAGGATTCTTCCTGTTGATACTGGCTGTGGGCTGAGAGCTAAAAAGAGGCTCTGCCAACAGGCACACAGGGAATCTGCAGTTGGGCATCTTCCCTTCCTTAAGGCTCAATTATCCATTTCTTAAGGATTAGCCAAGCTCTCATACTGGCTCTTACAGTTTGATGTGCTCCACATCCAGACAATTCCCACGGCAGCCCAAGAAGCAGGTGGATGCATGTGGCCAAAGCCTACATTTATTATAGGCAGGTTTTTGTTATCTTGACAAGATTTGTTAGATTATCTTGACAATATAACTCGTACTATGACTCTAGCAATGACCTAGCAGGCAACAACACAAAAAGACCAAGCACTGGGACATCCTACACTGCATCCCCTTTGTCCAGCTCTCTAAGGAGGGCCTGCTCAGAGCAGTTCACCCACACTGACTCCAAACCCTTGTGCACACTACAGCAAGGACACACCTGAAGTGCTAAAGCTGGCAACAGATGCATTAACTATTTCCATACCATCCCAGAGCTTTCTTCTCCAGGGAGAATACACTTCCAGTTCAAACACAAACAGGCACACATTCCCACATGGACGTGTTAAATGGACAAAGAACTGATACGTGTTGGCAGAAGCATTCTCAGCATTGTTTGTGATGCTCAGTGTTCCCTGCACTGAGGATTCTTCACTTGTCTGCTGTAAGCACTCTCTCTGTTGATGTGCAGAGGAAATGAATATTCTGATTTCCCTTAAAAGGTCTTAATGAATACCACAGACTCTTACCAATATAAACCCTCATCAATACATTTATCATTTATTTGTTTGTCAACACAAATTCTTCACTTACCTGCTGCCAGCGCTCCCTCTGTTGGTGTGCAGAGAATTCCCAGCAAACGTGTTCCATCAGCCTGGCAACTTTCCCATCTCCAAGTATTCCATCCTGAGATAATTTCTCATGCTTATTTCCTCCATAAGAAACCTCTGTCTTAGCCCAGCCTTACAAAGTACCAGTGGTATCATTTAGAATAACAATGCATCCAACAAAAAGTAAAACCCACATTTAAATATCCTGAATTTGCCATAAAAAGCTTTTTACTATTCATTTTAAACATACTGCAGAACCCACTCACTGATTTCAATGTGGATTAGAAATCCAAAGACTGAGTTGAAGAAAATAAAGGTGATGAAATTAATGACACCTAAGAGAAATAGCATGTATATTAATTTAAAAAGTTTAAAGGCCAAAATCCCTGCTTGCACTCAAAATCATTTGTGAAATCCATAGCAGCAACAGAATGAGAGAGAAGCTGCAGGCACAGAAGTCAAGGGCAGTTTATTGGAGCAAGACACAAAAGGCACATCAGATGCAAATAACTCTGTGTGGATGCAGAAAACCTAATTTTCAGGATTTTTGTCTTTAAATCAAGCCCTTCTCTCAGCCAAGTGCAGGCAGATATGTGTTAGCTTGTCTGCAGAGTGGCTTCCTGGCACTTGCTGCCCATGAGATTTGCTGCAGCTGCCTGCCCTTGGCTCGGGCTCCTGCTGCCTGGAGACCTTCTGCCCCTGGGTCTGGCAGTGCAAGAAAAAGCCTCTCTGAAAAATGCCAGACCTTGGAACCTAGCAGGACTGTGTTTATTTTTGTGTGTCCTGAGCACTAAGTGCTGAGGCTGCAGCTTGCCCAAGAGTCAGCTCATAGAAGCTCCACTAAAAGCCAAGTGCCTGCAGAGTTCTCTCCATGGAAAGTTGCCCAAGGGAGCACTGAATCCAAAGTCATCTGTAGGCTGGAATGGGAGCTAAGTTAAAATTTCACGTTTCAAAATTTGTTATTAAAATTTTGTTGTGTTTTCTTTTTTTGCTCATTTCTTCCAGTAGCCCAAACCCATCCTTTTTGTGATGGGCTGAGATAAAAACCAGCCCTCATAAATGAAAAATGTAGTTTTCTAATCCACTGTTCATTTGGAGAGTGAATTAATGCAGTATTAGGACAGCTTTCCAACAGAAAGAAGCAATCATCTGAAAAATCAACTAGCAAGATTATTCTGTATTTGTGCCTCTCCCTTTCCCTACCATAAATAAATAAAGCCCCACAATGATCTTGACTGATTTCCCTGAACATTGTGGAAAAAGGTGAAGATGATATTAAAATCTAACTGTTTTACTTGAAAACATAGATAAAAAGAACAATTTTTTCCTGTAAATAGAAATGTCCTAGAATGACAAAAATCAAGAAACATTAGAAGAGATGGTAACCTGAAAATCCTCCCATGAAATATAGCCAGGAAATAAAATATGAATAAAAATGGTGTCATAACTAAGCAACAACAGTCTAAGGAAGAGAACATACAGAAGAAAGAAAAGGACATATTTGACCATTGACAGGTAAATCTCAGGGGGCTGGAAGTCCTTAGAATATACTGCTTTTCAAGTGAAATTACAGAAAATATAGCATCTGTGATTTGGGAAGAACTAATCTAATTAATCAATGGCCAGAAAGAGGAGATAGCTATTTTTGAGTAGCAGCCACTCAGCAGGCTATAGGAGATGAGTTAATGAACTAATTTGTGTGTTTGATATCCAGGGATTACATTGGCAATGAGATCCCAGCACCTAGAAATAGACTATTGCATTATTGGGGTTTTCAACAGCACCTAATGCCCAATTCCTTCCAGGACTCTGCATTCTTTTGGAAAAGCCTCAAGCTGTACATTTTCATCTGTACACTCAGAAATAGATTTAAAGTTTGCTTGTCAGTTTTCACAACACCCAGAACAGCTGAGCTCTGCAATTTCAGTTCCTTTAGGGAAAGGGCCAAGGAGAACCTCTGAAAATGGATGAAAATGGATAAAAATGGATTCCATGTGCCACAGCAGCACTTTGCTAAACACCAGAAGGGTCACCAAAAGAACTTCCAGTATCCTGGAAGGGCTGCATTCTCTGTGATATTTCAAATTGCTACAGCACAGCACACAAACTTTTCTGCTTTCTTTTCCAAATATCCAAGTGACTCTCCAGCTGTTTTGCCAGGGACATCACGAAATACAAAACATGTCAGGGCAGGATAACCCCAGTACCATCTCATCAATTCAGACATCAGAGCCAAACTCAGAGTCCAAACTGTTAAAGCCTTTAAAAAATAGTAATTAAAAACCCCAAACCAAACAATCACAAACTTTATCAACTAATATATTTATATGAATATATATTTTCTAAAACTGAGGATGTTTTTTTAAGAACTGAAAAAATCCCCTCATGCAGATGATTTTTTATGAAACACCTTTTGCAGTTAAATTCAGGTTTTCACACTAGCAAGGTTTTACATAATCATTAGCAGCTGCCATATGAAAATAAAACAAGAGCGGAAGCATTTAAAAATATAAATTAAAGAAGATGCTAGAGACAAATTATCAATGTCTTAATTAAAATAACATCTTTGGCACATATTATATTAATAATTTAGTTCAAGCTCCATTGCTCATTTCCTATAGTATTATATACATATATGCATATATATAAAAAAGTATATAGTATAACAGAGCTGAGGGCTTATATTCCAGAGCTTTTAATCTCCTGTGAAGAAAAAAACTGCATTCCTTCAACCATTCTGGATTCTGGCAATAAACACCTCACATTCTCATTTGGCTGAAGTGAGGATATCCTTGCATACAGTAACATACTGCATTATCCATGGATGTATTTTTGGATATGATGTTTATACAGAGGGAATTTCTGGAGCACTCTAATAAGTATGGCAGAGTGCAAATCAAATGAATAAAGAAAGTAAAAGAGCAAGCTCTGTGGTGCTGCTCTAAGATAACAAAAAAAGCCTCAAAATAAAGTAGCATTGTTCAAGATGAAAATGCCGAAAAATTTTCATTATGAGGCAGTCTCTACATTCACCTGAGATTAAATAATCACCAGTATTGTTTAAAACAAGGTAATCAGCACTTATTTAGAGAGCTCCAGCAGCATATATTAACATGTATTTTCTCTATGTGGGCACTTAGAGCTGTGGAAAACCAAGGGAGCAGGGGGCTGTGCATTTTAGTATCTTAAAATACCAACCCAACTCAAGATATAAAAGCAGAGCCAGTATCCCTTTTTCCTATCAGTCTCAAAAAACCAGGAATCTTGATTTATTCGAGGCCTTTCCCATCTCAGTGCCTGGAAAAGGCAGACATAGGAATCCCTCAGGAATTTCAGCAATAACCTTTGCACAGAAGGGCTGGTAATGCTAACACAGGGCATGAGGGATAAATGCCATGGGTCTTTTTAGGTTTGCTGATTTTTCTCCTGGTTTAGGGCAGCTTTAGCATTTCAAAACTCCCATAAAGTTAGGAAAAGTGGTTTCCAAGCATGAACCCTACTGTTATTCCTGGGACTTTGAATTCGTTGTAGTGACCCTGACTCTACTGCAGTGTTTACAGGGGCACCAAAACCAGCGAAAATGTATCAATCCTTGATTTCTGTAACAACAGAGGTCACAGCCGCTCTGCTTGTACCAGTGGGAGACAAAAAAACCACCAAACCACTTTTTACATACTGTCAAGTGCTCATTTACTTGAAAACTATTTGTTATCTTATGAAATGCATTATTGTATATAATGTAACAGTCCTTTACCCAACACAACCTGCGTTCTCAGATTCCCATCAAAACACAGAAGGGTTGAAATTTTTTAAATGGCTCCAGCTGATTTTTTCAAGCAGGTCCCGATTCTGCTTTAACCTTTCCCATATTCGACTCATAAGCATAAAACCACCTAACAAGTAATTTCCAAATCATGACTCAGGGCTCCTTTATTTCCAATTTCCCTACGGCTTTTCTAGTTTTAAAAATCTTTGCCCAATTAAAAACATGAAATTGATCTCGAGGAATCCGCAGGTGGCAAAGTGGCTGTGAGGCGTGTTTAAACTGCCCCCTCAGGAACCAGAAACTGAATTCTGAGATTCTCGCTGCGGAGAATCACAGGATCCCAGAATGGTTTGGGTGGGAAAGGACCTCACAGCTCATCCAGCTCCATCCCCCGCCATGGGCAGGGCACCTTCCACTAGACCAGGTTGCTCCAAGTTGTGTCCAACATGGCCTTGACGGAGACGCAGATATGACAAAAACCCGCTATCTCTAAAACAACAATTCCACCGACGGCCACTACAACACACAGAAGAACCGAGCCACCCCGCTGAATAACCCCGCCCTCGCGGC
>VXBI01000717.1:87643-141446 GCA_013397375.1 Toxostoma redivivum
AGTCGTAGTCCCGGCGCGCCGCACGCCCTCCCCCTGCGGCGCGCACGGAAACCCCGTGCGTGCAGGTGGGGCGCTCTCTCGGGCCGCCGCCGCCATTCTGCGAGCAGCGCGGGCAGCCCGCGCTCCGGCCCCGCAGCCCCGCGCCTCCCTTGCTCGCCTCGCCATGCAGATCTTCGTGAAGACCCTCACGGGGAAAACCATCACCCTCGAGGTGAGCCGCCGCCGGGCCGCGCCGCCCGTGCCCGCCGAAGCGCGGGGATGTGCCGGCAGAGGCAGCGGGATGCGTGGGGAATCGCGGCCCTGCGCTGCCTGGGGCGGGTCCGACCACGCGGTGGGGTCCGGAATGGCCGCGGCGGCACCGGGCGTGTGCCGGGAGCACCTCGTGGTTTTCCGGCCTTCCTGGATTGATTAAAATGTGCAGCGCGTTTTGATTGTGTTGTTCTGTTTCAATAGGTTGAGCCTTCTGATACTATAGAAAATGTAAAAGCGAAGATCCAGGATAAGGAGGGTAAGCTCTGAAGTACTTATTGACTATTATATATTGATATAAATCGGTATATGTTGTATATATTATTTTGTCTTCCACTGTTGTGGATTGATGCGTGTCTTACACGGATGTAATTTCCTGCAGCAATCTTGATTTGATTACAGCATGCCGTAGCTCACGTCCCTCATTTATTGCTGGTTTGTGTCACCATTAGGCATCCCTCCGGATCAGCAGCGGCTGATCTTTGCTGGGAAGCAGCTGGAGGATGGACGCACACTGTCCGACTACAACATTCAAAAAGTGAGTAGGAAAGGCAGGACACAGCAGGAATTGGCACGGGCAGAGCTGACTGACCTTTGCTGCTGAGACTAAGAAATGTTTCTAATAAACTGAACCAAATCAAGGGATTGGAGTAGTGTTGATGCTGGAAGCTTGGGATGCCACCTTAAGAGCAGATAATCCTTTTAGAGCTTTCCTAAGTGCCTGGCACTTGGGATGTACTTTCTCTAGGTAGAAGGAAGAGGTTTGATTGCTGCTCCTGCGTTGAGAAAGCATTTTGAGTCTTATTTCATGTGCTTTACAAACAGGAGTCAACCCTTCACCTGGTGCTGAGACTTCGTGGTGGTGCTAAGAAAAGGAAGAAGAAGTCTTACACGACTCCCAAGAAGAACAAGCACAAGAGAAAGAAGGTTAAGCTTGCAGTGCTCAAGTACTACAAGGTAGGCAGAACTAACTCAGGGAGAAACTTCATGGAAACTCAGCTCTCACCAGGAAGGGTGAGGAGCCTCTAACTGGTCTGCACAGATTCTGGTGCATTTAATACTTAAGCTCCTTCTATTTGCAAATATCCTACGTATTAAATAAAAGACATTCAATCTGTTGCAGTTGGGCACTTGGGACATGTACCTCAAGAAATTTGATGTAGCTGCTGTTACAAAAACCATTATGCTCAATGATCATTGTTGCTAAAAGGTGGAGAGTGTGTGTGAGCCATTTTTGTCCTTCCCAGGTGGATGAGAACGGCAAGATCAGCCGCCTGCGCCGGGAGTGCCCCTCGGAGGAGTGTGGGGCTGGAGTCTTCATGGCCAGCCACTTTGACAGACACTACTGTGGCAAGTGCTGTCTGACATACTGCTTCAATAAGCCAGAAGACAAGTAAATGTACCAGACAATAAAATCTGAGCTTCTGTACGGCTGAAGGATTTATTTCTGTGGTGCCGTGTTTCCTGTCTGCTGATCAGCGAGAAAAATCTGTGCACCTTTGGGTGCTGCCTGCCAGCTAGGGTGAAATGTTTGGTATAAAACTGAAGCAGCAGTTTGATTTAAACAATACTGGGTACTAGTTGTAAAAGAAAAAAAAAAAAAAACACCAGTTCTGATCTGGAAAAATAGGAAATTCAGAGGTCTAGAGTCAAGAGAAAGGGGTATGGGAGGCCTGGTGACAAAATGCAGGCAACACACTGAAACACTGCTCAGCAGCACTGGGAGGGGAGGGAGGAGATGGTTCAGCTGTTTTGGAGCCAGGAGATTGTCATCAGAAATGTTTTACTGTGGTGGTTTCACACACTTGAAATGCCTGTAGTTACCCTGGTGGTTTATCCCATTTCCAGTGAGGGCAGCTGGTTGCTTGACATGATAAAATAGCAGAATATTTCGGATATAAAATATATCTGAAGTGCTCTGATGTAAAGAACAGCTCCTGTGCATCTCTGGAAGTTCATTTAATGTTGAGTTAAAGGCCAGCCAGGGACATAATAGATGTCCTTTAGTGTTCATGTGTTAAAATGCCTAAAATCCCGGGTCCCAGGAAGTTGTCTGTTGAACTTCTTTTTCTTCATAACAGATAATTTCATCTCCAATATTGAACTCCAGATTTTTGTCCAAACTCAATCCACAATCCATTCCTGTTTTTATTACCTGGACATCATCCTTATGGTGCTTCAGTGAGGATAAACATCCTACAAAGAGAAAATGCATGAAAGAGAGGCCACCACGAGCAGAGCAGTGGTTTGGTTTGCCCTTCCTGCAGGATTAATGTTTCACTTTGTGGCTCCACAAGGAAAGCAGGAAAATGTAGAAATTAGGAGTGCTTGTGGTTAAAGTGAGACACCAGCTCCTTTTGGCAGGTAGATCCTGTGATGCTCCTACTTTCCTACCAGAGTGGGTGGTTGGAAAAAGGCCTGGGAACAATACACTGGCATGTGGTGGCTTTCCTCTCCATCCTGGACAGAATTCAGGATTTCTCTAGGATCCTTTGCTCTGACTTCCCAGGGAACTAGGAATATCTAAAACTACTAAACACAAATCCATGTTTCGTGGCAATTCCACTCACCTTTCCAAATAACATCCCTGTTACGGATTAGCTTAAACTTCATTTTTCTGTCCAGCAGCCCCTTGTGCACTCTGCATCCAGCCACTGGAATTCTGTTTTTTCCTACTGTGACAGAGAAGGTGTCAAGAACAGAAGCCTGCCCTAAAAAAAAAAAAATTAAAGTTGAAGTCCACAGGAAAAACAAACTGGCACAAGGTAGAAGCAGGCTGCATTTTTCTACTTGCCATGCTTTAAGATAAAAAAGTGCTTACAGGAGAGTATAGAATTTGCCACATTTGAGGCAAAAATGTATCAATGAAAACTCACCTATTGTAGTCTCCACCACAGTTGGGGGCAGCCTGCTATTCAGCTCATCCTTCAGGTCTTCTATAAGTTTGTAGATAATGTTGTGAAGTTTAATTTTTATTCCCTTTTTATCAGCCAGCTTTTTGATGCTTTCATTGGCTTTCACACTGAATCCAAATATTACACCTGATAAATGAAACAACTGTCATGTGATGACTACAAGGGATGAGTCTTTGAACAGTTAAAGTGAAAATCTGCAGCACAGGGTACATTTTATTCCTGCTTCTCTTTTAAGGGGAGACCATTTGCCTCTCCCACTATGGCACATGGACTGCTACAAACCTATCAGAATAAATGGCCCAAAAAAGCCCACAGAGGGTCCCTGATGACAGAGCTGGAGGCATCAAAACAGAAAATAGCACACACAGCTCATGTAAAGGACACTGACCTCTCGTTTTGGGCTGGAAAACCAGCTTGGTTATCCAAATAAAGCTGGAAGAGAATTCTAAATGATTCCGGGCTACCTGTGGGCTATGGCAGGTGCAGTGACCTCACTCTCTGCAGCAGGTGAGAATTATGGGGTATGAACACAACTGACTCAGTCCTAGATCCAGCTGCCTCCCTGAGCAAAAGGAAATTATTTTTAAACACACACCATTAAATGCTTCAGCAAGACTGATGTCGTTTTCAGTGATATCTCCCATTCCAAAGTAGACAATCTCCAGTTTGCATTCATCCTCACAATCATAGCTGTCCAGAATGTTCAGAATAGCTTCAACAGATCCATCCACATCACCTGCATGGATAAATGGAAGTACTGCTGGCTTTGTGTAAGTCAAAGACACAGAAATACAACTAATGTCAACTCCACACTATGCAACAGAAAGTCTGACATCTGTCACTCTTACTATATTTTGAGTAATATGTTAAAACCCATCCAAAAAGGCTGTTAATTCCAAAAATAAACTGGATAAACACAGAATGGGCCAGAGGCTCTAAATCTGTTGTCACTGTCAGGTCAAGTTTGCAGATTTTCAGCTACAGTCATTGTTTAAGTATCACTAAATGAAGTTAAACCAAGTTCCTCCTATCCTACTTTATTACATAATTGTTATTCTTCTCTATTTTGCTGATGCAAAATGCTTATAGCTTGGTTGGGTTTTTTTTTTACATATATAGGGTTTTATATATGTGTGTATATATATATTTATATAGGGATTTCTATGTATGGGTTTTACTCAGGAGCTCCTGGGTAAGTTAAGTTTTCCTGTTGCTCTGGGCTGCTGGCAGTGCCATCCTTGTGACCCCTGGATGTTTTCTGATGCCCCTGCTCTTATGAGAGAAGTTCAATAACCAGTTTTAAACTGATCAAACTTCTGTTACCAGAAACTGTTTAGAGCTGTTTCAGACTGAGCATTTGAGAAGCACAGAACCAAAGGAGCAGCACACAGACAGGGACAGCACCTTTAACTATTAATGAGAGGGTGTTCTCATCCATCTCTGCTCTCTCCTTAGGCCTTGAGAACATCAGATGCTTATTGGCCTTGTACAGCGCTGCCTTCCTCTGTCTCCAGGTCAGGTGGGCCAGCTGCTGCTGCTGCTTCTCATATTCCACCCTGTGCTCCTTTTGCTTTGCTTCAATAACTTCCAGATCCTTCTTCATCCTCTCCTGTTGTTCAACATAGGTCCTCCAGGCCATGACTTCCTGTGCCCTTTGCTGGGCAGGAAGACACAAACATTACCTTTAAAGCACTGCATCAGAACACTCTGCAATTTCATCCTTTGGCATCTTCTCTCCTGGCTCAGTCTTTTTCCTTCACTTTTAACTCTAGGTTTTGCTGCACAGATGGCAGAGAATGAGACAAGAGCTTTTCCTCCCTGAGCTACCACATGACTCAAGGCCTATTTTTATAATATCTCTGCATTGCAGAAGAGAATTACTGTTCATTCTTTCAAGTGATGTTTTTCCAGCTCTCACAACACCTATTTCAAGCTGCATTTTATGCTTTTTTTTTTGTCAGACAACAGTTATGTCTTTCTCATCTTAAAACACTGATCTCCTCAAGTACAGGATTGTTCCAGTGGAGATGAGGGCAGTCCAGCAGGGGAAAGGTGGAAAAGAAAGAGACAAAATGCAAACCCTCTATCCTCTTCCAGAGCATCTAGCTCAGGCCCCTCAATCCCCACGCTCTACCTTCCATGGGATTACCCAGGTGATTAAAAGCTCTCACTTATTTCATTACTCAGCTCCTTCCCATCCTTGCAGCTGAAAAATTCTTTCTGTACCTCAGACTCTACTTCAAGGATTTCATCTCCTGCTGAAGGAGATTCCTTCCAGCCCATGATTTCCACGGGGATGCCTGGGGAGGCTGAATCCACAGCTTTGCCGTTCTCATCGAACAGGAAACGCACTTTTGCCCAGGTCTTCCCTGCAACCAGAACACAGCCTTTCCTCAGAGTTCCTCTCTGGATGATGGCTGTGGTGAGTGGACTAGTGAAGAGCAGAGGAGACAAGTAACAGACAAAATTCAAGTGATGTTTCTCTGTCTTCACGGCCTGTGTAGGCACAACACAACCAGAATGGATTTGTGATCCATCACAGGCAGAATATTCCTGTGATTATTTACTAGAGCACTCACCAAATTTTTCAGTGAGTTAAAAAGCCCCAAAATCTGTACTGTACTCTTCATTCCTGCAGATCAATCCAAAATCTGGTATTTGTAAACCCAGAAACAGAATGATTTTACACATTAAGTGAACCCCCACCAAAAAAACCCTAGCCCCAAACAACAAATCCCAACAACTTTGTAGAATTCAGTTCATTTCTAAAGAGGACAGAGCACCTTGTTCATAGAACCTGCAAATGAACTAAGGTATTTAAGGGTAAAATGTCATGTTACACAAAACTTCTCAAGAATTTTGTATGTATGCATTGACTGTTAATTTCATCGTTCCTACTTTTTAAATGATGTTTTAAAAACCACATCAGTTCTACCATTTTAAACTATTTCCTGTCACAGGATTCTCATTTCAGGGATATGATGAATTTTGCCCCATCAGTTTATAACCTCTTGTGTTGCAGAGCAGTATTTCAAGGCTTTGGCTAGGAACACTGCAGGAAGTATCGCAGCTTTGTTTACTGAGTAAAATAATTTACTTTATTTTACAAGTCCCCTGCCCAGTGTGTCTGTGCTGTCACAAAGTGCTTCACTGAAGCTGCAGAGGTGGCCCTTGACTCACCCTTTCCCTTTGTCTTTCCGAGACTCAATGATTGTCCCCTCCACCAGTCCTGTGGCATCTGCCTTCAGTTCCAACATCTCTGCCAGAGCAACAGTTGCCTCTGCCAAAACCATCAGGTTTTCCCCCTGCATAAAACCACACAAAAACACACAGAGTAAAGGAAGTGCCCAAGCAAAGTGATATAGAAGCCCAACCCTCAGTGCCAAATTCCCCTACTGAAATGCGATGGTATTTAACAGCCAGGCAAGACTTCAGGACATCAGACACAAAACTGTTGGACTGAATACCAGTAGAAAAATGAGATATTATTGCTTGCTGGAAGTCTGAGCTTCAAAAGACATTTCAGTGTGTTTCAAATCATTCTGGCAAAAGCCAGTAGCAGTGAGCTCATGGCAAGATCTCAAATACCAGGAAGAGGAGCATTTTATTTTCTAGCTGCCAAATAAAAATGCACTTCTCTGTACATATTAGACACCCATGAACCATCTACCACAATCTTACCTTGAGTGCAGAAATATTTACAGCCTGAACATCACCTCCAAACTCTTCACAGACCACGTCGTGAGCCAGCAATTCCTTCTTTACTCTTTCAGGATCAGCCTCAGGCTTGTCACATTTATTAATGGCCAGGATAAGAGGAACTAAAAAGAGAACACACAAACTCAGCATCAACCTAACCAAAACCTGCTGCTATCACCACAGCTGCCAGAAGAGGTTAGAGCAAGTTATGGCCACTTAGAACAGATCATCTCACTTGGTGCCTCTTTTCTGAGCAGCCATCAAAATCTGAGCTACCAAGAGGAAGCTGGAGGAGTTATCCATCCAGAGAAGGTAAAAATCCCCAAACAATGAACCCCTGCCTTGCTAAATATTCATATTTTAGGATCTTTTTGTATTACTGCAATGTTCAGTACATTTTCAAATATGGCAGGTGATGATGAATGTGACTAGGGCAGTTCCTTCCCAAGTTCTGTGGATTCCAGTCCCAGGATGGTTTTTTTGAGAGGTAAAAGCAAGGTTCCCCAAGGCCCCCCAGTCTGTACCTCCTGCATTTTTGGCGTGCTGGATGGACTCTATGGTTTGCTGCATCACTCCATCCTCTGCTGCCACCACCAGAATGACGATGTCGGTGACGTTGGTGCCCCTTGCCCGCATGGCTGAAAAGGCTGCGTGGCCTGGAGTGTCAAGGAAGGTTATCTTCTCCCCAGAAGGCATGTGCACTGTGAACAAATGGCCCAGCTTAGCATCAGCATCTCACCCAGCTTCATCTGATGTGTTGTAGATCAAGCATCACTCCTCTGAGAGCATTTTAATAATAATGACACGTTTTAGGCAATCAGGTAATTGTGGGCATGAAGGCCAAAGGTGCTGTTAAATCCTCAGGAATAAGAAAGTGTCCTGGGATTTTTCATAACCCAATATAGTCTAATGTCAGCTTGTGCAGAGAATTCATTCCAAAGTTCCATGTACATAGTTATGACAGGTATCAGCAACAGACATTTTATGTTATGGTTCCCTTTCTCACCATTTATGTGGCAACTATTTTTCCTCAACAAACTGGCACAACTCAGCCTGCTGTGTGAGATGGAGAGGACACTGTGCTACACCTGAGCACAAGGACTTGGATCATACCAATAAAAGCCCCAAT
This sequence comes from Toxostoma redivivum, assembly GCA_013397375.1. Classification (NCBI taxonomy): domain Eukaryota; kingdom Metazoa; phylum Chordata; class Aves; order Passeriformes; family Mimidae; genus Toxostoma; species Toxostoma redivivum. The sequence goes on from VXBI01000717.1 coordinate 95,636, forward strand.
GTGTTGTGTGATGCCTCCTGCTTCCATCGATGCCACCTGGGTTTTCCGCAGGCTGTCCAGTAAAGTTGTCTTCCCATGATCCACGTGTCCCAGGATGGTGACAACTGGGGGCCGTGGGGTCAGGACTGCTGGGTCTGCAGGAGGTCTGTAATTGCAGCAAAAACAGGGGTGTAAAACCAAAAAAAAAAAAAAAAATTCACTGGGCCATGCCCACCACAGCACTCGATGCTGCCCAGTCGAGGCTGCCTCCTCCCCAAACACCTGCAGAAAGAAAAAAGAGCCAAAAAGAACAGTTCACAACTTGCCTCTTCACAGCATCTGTGTTTTTTCTTTCCTTTTCCTCTTTCAGTTTTGCTGATTTATACTTCATTCCTGACTTCTGAACAATCATCTTGATGTGGTCTTCATTTAAGATGGAATCTGGTTCTACTGAATCGAGGTTAACGTCTGTGTACAGCAGCGCTTCATAAATATGATCTGCAGCAAACATAAACACATTTAACAATTACATCCACAAAAATATGTGAGACAAAAAAAATTCAACCCACTTCATCAGACTTTTTCATTATTTTCTTTGTGCTAAGTACTATTCACCAAGCAGCTTTCCTTTAGTTAGATTTATCCAGAAGTTGCCATTAATCTATGCACTTGCAGAGAATCTTTTTGTAGATTTACTGAAATTTACTACTATTAGCTGCTACAATCTTGTTTTTCCACACAGATATTCATGGCTTACTTTTCCACTAGCTCCAAAAGAGGAAACAACCGAAATTCATCTAAAGCAAACAGCAAAGGAGTGATTCAAGGAGGAAGGAAATTTGATCATAAGCTTCTTTCTTTGGTTGTAGAAATACAGAACATATTACAGGAGTCAAAAATTGTCACAGGGAGCAATTCCAAACAAGTCTTGCCACTCCCAGTTAAATGGCTGTTCTAATGAAAAATTGCTCCTGAACCCAAGATTGCTACTCCTACTTTGGATTTTGGGCTGAAGCTCTTCAGCCAGGAGTTCTAACTCACAGGGTCCAGCTCTGACAAACCAGGGTGCAACATTTTCCTTCTGGAATAACTTAGTCCCTGGGAACCACAAGGAGCAGCCTGTATGGATCTGAGCCCTTTCTGCTGGAAGGGGCAGACAGACCTGGCTTCCTCACATTTCAATGCCTGCCCTGGTAATTTGGATGGCCCAGCTTCTTTCCTCTTTAGTCTGCACTGTGTCTGCCAACATTTCCTTTGGGATGGGTAGGATGGATCCAAGGGATTCCCAAGGGATGGATCCACAACCACTGAGGCCACTGAAGCCATCTTTGCCTTTCCCACTGGTGTGACAGATGTTGCTGTTTCAGACCCCAGAGCAGGCTATGTCTCACCTATGTCTTTGCCCATAGCTTGTGCCAGTTCCTCCACAGTCATCTTCTGCCTTATCTCCACTTCACCTCTCGTCAGGGGAACTTTCTTCTTCTTCTTTTTTGTCTCCTATGTGCAATTAGACATATACCCAGAAATATAAACTAAGAAATTACTAAAAAAATATTAAAAAGACAATGGTCTCAAGCTGTATGAGGTAAACATGTCTTCTTTACTAAAATACCGATTGATTACAACTAATGAATGAGCTAACATATCATAATGAATATTTCAAATGTATAGCACACTACCCTTAAGGTTTCTGCATTTTTAATTTTTCAGAACAAGGACAAAAATCAACAAAACCATTTCCATTTTTGTTTGCAATTATTTCCTCCAGTGTCAGCAAAAATTCATGATGCTGTTGGGCTAAGTCAGAATTTGAGAGGGAATGGCAAAAAAATATACATTAAGTACATTTTGTCTTATAGATTTGTAACAACTTCTCTATACTCATGAATAAAACGTGTTTTTTCCTTTTCTAATTAAAATGTTCAAAGTGAGCTCTTGTACTTTTCCCACACAAACCCAGGGATTACTGGATGTCCTTAATTACCTCCTTTGTGGCTAGATGCCTGCACTGTGATAAGGCAGCACTGATTAATCTGTGTTTTGGCCAGAGCTGTGGATGCAGAAAGAGGGACCCCATGGGATGTGCAGACAACTGCACAGGCTTCCATTGTGCTCCATAAACTTTCCTAGAGGACAGGGCACGCAGCTGCAGGCAGGCACCACGGAGCTGCACCAGATTCTCAAACCTCAGCAGCAAGCCTCGGCTCATTTCCCCACTGAAAACACAAAGCACACATTGAGATCAGCCTCGAGGCTCCAAGATCCTCCTTCTCAGGATAAAATGGACAGGAACACAAGGCACAAATGTTATGTTTTCAAACAGGCTTTTGAACACCGGAAAAATTCAACTATTTAGGAACTGCTCCAGTTTTTCTGCTTCCTTCTGCGCTTCATCTTTCCCCACTACCCCACTGCAGGCACATAGATCTACCATGAGCTTACAGATCTTTTATCTTTCTCCACTGACCTCTGATATAAACTACTGATTCCCCTATTGCAGGTTCTTTGACATTTCCTACAAAAACCCCACATTTGCACTCCTCATGCTATACTGACAGAATTACCCAGTGCCAGCGCTGTCGTGAGGTCAGAGACCTCCTGTGAGGCTAAGCCCTGGCTCAGCAGTTAAGCTTATCCCACATCTTGTTTTAACCATCTTAACTTCGATTTGAGTCGTTTTGCCAATTATCCTGTACAAGTCTCCTCCCTGAGCTTCTCCTTTTGCTCAGAGCTGCCAATTCCACACTGTGGCTGCCACAACCCTGAAGTGTCCACGGCCAGGCTGGACGGGGCTCTTTAGGATAGTGGGAAATAGTCTTTAAGGTCCCTTCCAACCCAACCCATTCTGTGATTGTGCCCTGCTCAGGGACGGGATCTCTGTCCTTTCCATGTCCCCTCTCACGGGTGTGTCCTTGTGTCACCCTCCCTGCAGCTCCAAAGGCAGGGAATCCTCTCAGAACGCCTGCGGGCCCTTTAAACCCTCCCTCACACCCGGATCCCTGCAGGAAGTGAGCGCATGACCAACTAACCAACCAAACCCAGCTATTCTGGTGGGGTTTTTAACCCTAAAGAGAACCTTAAAGGGGCTGAACCGCTAACACCGAGGCAGCCGCGGAGCTGCCACAAGACACTGCACACACACAAACAACACGAGGTCAAGGCCACACTGGCCCACACACAGCGGAGAAACCCACGCCAGGCTCTGACTGTGGGAAACCCTTCCCAGCAACATTCCCGCTCCTGCCGCTCTCCATCGTTCTGACCGATTAATACCTGTCAGCTGCAGCCCGTCCTCCCCGAGGGGACAGCGCCTTTCTCCGAGCCCCCGCGTCCCGGCCTTGACAGCCCGAGGAGTGAAGGACGGAACGAGGAAGGAAAAGTGGGAAGGAAAGAGAAAGGAAAAGCCCCCACCACCCCTCCGTGCCACACGCCGGGCGCGCCGCTCAGTGCGCATGCGCCGCTCGTGAGGGGCGGTGCGAGGGCACCGCGCAGGCGCAGCTGCGGCCTTGGGGCGGCCCGGGCGGGGGCGGAGCCTCGCCTCACGGGAGGCGGGAATTACCCTCAGGAGTGGGAATACACGGATTCCCCCTCACGGGAGGCGGGAATTACCCTCAGGGGTGGGAATACACGGATTCCCCCTCACGGGAGGCGGGAATTACCCTCAGGAGTGGGAATACACGGATTCCCCCTCATGGGAGGCGGGAAATGCCCTCAGGATCCCCTCACGGGAGGCGGGACACTGAGCCCGTCACTGTTTAGAGATTTTCTGAGTTTATTCCCATTCTAGGGTTTTGAAACTTATTTTTAAAAACATCTATTTATCTATCTACACGCTTACATTTGTTTTACTCCTTCCTGCCAGGAGACAGCAGCCTCTTCTTTGCAAAGCCTTCCCACCCACATCCAATCTTAAGCTTTAACGTGTCTGATTTTTAAGTTCTTTCTAAATTGGCGTCTCTTAAAAAAAATTAAATAGCAAAAGTTGTGCAAAGCACATTAAAAGCAGTCAGTGTTCACTTTGGGAAGGATGGGCTGGCACAGGGACACTATGAGGGCAACACATCCTAGGACTGACGTGAAAAACATTTTATTAGAAAGACGGATTTAGAAAGATGCGGAACAGCCATCAAAGTTTACTGCAAATCTGCTTTTTGAGTTCATCTTCCACTGGATGCTGCCAGGAAATCTTCCTGCATGCTGCTGCAAGGCTCTGGGAATCATATTTTATCCTCATGTCTCTTAACCACAGAGTCATCCTGTTCCAATTCAAAGCTTATTACAGATCGCCCGTTTTCCTGAAGGGCAAACTGAAAACAAATAATCATTGATTTTATAGGTCAGGGCGGCGGTTTGGACTGCAGAAATATTTTCCAACTGTGCGGCCATTAATGTTTGGCTTTGTCCCTTAGCTGCAATTCCTGATTACTGCAGGAATAAAAAAAATAAATTTAAAATAAATAAATAAATAAAAATTANTCAGGGCGGGATGAGGTTTTAGCACAAGGACCCATGTGGAAGTTCTGGCGGAATGTTTGGGGATATTTTTTGTCTCTGCCCTCAGATCCACCCCCTTTCCCCCCGCAGTCTGAGGAGATCCAAGATGCTTTCCAAATTTTTCCAGCCACGTCACTGCAAGCGCTCCCGACGCTGCCTTTACAGCGAGACACACGAGACAGAAAAGATTCTGAAAAGTGTGCCGGAGCAGTTCGTCACATTTTATTCGTGTTCTGTTAAAACTCCTTCGTAAAAGGGTACAGCTTTTAGGTCGAGTAGAACATTCAGTGTTTTCTAATTATTTAACAAAAGGTAGATGCCAGCACACGGCTGGGAGTCTAATGGGATATAGAGTCTGACACCGCACTGGTGCTGTTTTCCAGGTGTTCACTGTTGAAGAAATGATGCCCCACGTCCAACACATGAAAGGAGGTCACAGTAAAAACCTGTTTCTTAAAGACAAAAAGAAGAAAGGGTTCTGGCTGGTGACGGTCCTTCACAACAGGCAGGTCAATTTAAACGAACTTGGTAAAAAACTGGGCGTTGGAAGCGGGAACCTGAGGTTTGCTGATGAAAATGCCATGCTGGAAAAACTCGGAGTGGGTCAGGGCTGTGCCACGCCGCTCGCCCTCTTCTGTGACCAGGGAGATGTGAGGCTGGTGCTGGACGCTGCCTTGCTCCAAGAGGGCCATGAAAAGGTTTATTTTCATCCAATGACAAATTCTGCAACCATGGGATTAAGCCCCGACGACTTCCTGAAGTTTGTGAGATCAACAGGCCACGACCCCATCATTGTACACTTCGATGAAGACATTAAGTAGAGGAAGTTCATTTTTCAACTACTACTCATAGATTTTGCAGAGCAAAACTGGTGAAAAACCTCATTACAAATAAAACTTGAAAAAAAAATGGCTTTCTCCTTTTTCATTTGTTTCAATTATGTAAGCTTGTATTGTATAATCTGGTGAGAAGAAATACTGCCTTTCGGTTATTAGAAGTTTAACAATGTTCTTAAAAAGACATTTTGCAATCTACCACTAAGTAAGTAGAAAAGGCATTATTTAAATACTATTATAGTGTTTGTCAGCAAATGGATAAAACTAAAATTTCCCAGGCATGGGACTGGCCTTTAAGGTTTAAACTTGACATCACTAGGAAAGAACAAACTCCAAATTTTAGATCAATACTGTGTCAATACCATTGATACAGAATGACAGTCCCTACACCCATTTCTGCCCTACAACACATTGCTTTCTTTTTATTCTTTTTACCTAAAAATACAACTCACCTACACTACAGGGAATGCATTTGATTGTCATTTTTCAATCATGTTGTGCTGAAGACAGAAGCAGCAGAAACTCTCTCAAGTCCAGTAAACATCCCATGGCAACGAGCATCCCCCAAAACCCAAAGCCAGGGGAGCAGTGAGTGAGGGGTGGAATCTGGAGGTGATGGGGGTAAAGGCTTTTGGATGCAGCCCAAGGAAAATGTCAGTACAAACAATGGTACTGGGGCAAGATCTTGCATCAGCACGGGCTGGGATGAACTGAAACCAAAACATAAATTAAAAACGTGTAGAAGGATTTGAGATCAACAAAATGAACAATTACTATAAACTGAGTATGAAAAAATCACACTAGCCTTACCATGGTTTCCTTCATCTGGAAAGATGTGGCACTTAGTGACAGAACCCTTCACCACCCAGCAGTTTGGGCTCTCCATGCTGACACACTCAAACCAACCCCATCTATCCTGGGAGTCGTGTCCAGTGGGAAAGAAGTGACCAAAAAATGTTGCAGTTACAGGAAGAGTCACTAGAGAGAGGCCCAAATCCATATGATTTTCTAGACTGAAGTGGACATCTGGTATTTAGGAATACTGGGTTGATGAATGAGCTCTGCATTGACAAATGCACCACTAAATTAGCTCCACATTGATACATTAGGATGTGTCTTTAAAAGTAATATTTATCTTGCTCTCTCTCTGCCATTCACTCTCCCTCCCCCTGGAAGTTTTTTCTTTGTGGTACCCTAAATACCCCAAAAAAAAGGGTATTAGATTTGACTTGCCAAGGTTTTCAAATCTGGAATGTTTTAAACGTGACAAATTGTTTGAAGGACGTGCACAATCCTGGAATCTGCACTGCCTAAAGTGTGACTAACTTCATCCTCAGAAGGGATCCTGAGACTCATGGCAGCAAAAATAACTGCCAGGCTTCAAGTACTACATTTGGCAAATCTAGAATGATTTCTTTTTGCATTTACTTATGAAATCAGTGTCTTTTTTTTTTTAATAATAGTATCAAAATAGTGTACAGTTAAAAGCTACCCAGCTCTACACAAATCACATAGAACAAACTACACGTGGTCCAGAAAAATTCTGCTACAGTTTTATCAGTTTCCTTCCAGAAGAAATACTCACTGCACACATCACCACGACACCAATACCCTTCCAGTAACATCAGTTTCCAGAAAAAGTGTGTATAAATATACACACACAAAGTAAGAATAAAAATTATTTGGTTTGGCATTTTAATAACATCATTAATAAATGTATACAATGGCAAACATTAAAAAAAATCAATATGTAAAGGAAATTACAGTTTTAAATAAGAGCTTTTTAAGTTCTGTTTCACACCTTGGTACATTCCTTTAAGGCAGTTTTATTAATATCAAAGCATTATTTACATATACATCATCAGCTACCCCTAAAAATCACACATGAGCTCCTTTGTTAGGCTGCATCATGTCCTGGACAAAATTTAGAAATAATAACAATAACCATAGGTGTTGGGAATGTAACTAAATCCTCAGAGACTACCAGGAAAGTAAATAAAACACAGACATTGTATGGCATGAAAACCTCCTTTGTAACCTGGAGCTGGCAGTGCTGGGATTGGGGTTCCTGGGGTACAAAGGGGAATGTGTGCTCCTGTGATCCCACAGCTGCCCTGTGCTTCCCTGGCACTGGGAGTAGCAGAACTGTGAAGCTGCTCCCAAGTTAAATTTGATTTTCTCAATTTCCCTTCAAGGGCACAGACTGGGAAGGTTAAGAAAGGAAGAAGAAAGGGGAATTGGCAGAGCACAGTGAGCCATGTGAACTCCTCTGCAAAGCAAAGCAAAGCAAAGCAAAGCAAAGCAAAGCAAAGCAAAGCAAAGCAAAGCAAAGCAAAGCAAAGCAAAGCAGACAGCCTGGGAAGAGCTGAGCTGGTCAGTGGACAGGAGGGATCCCTGTGGGATGGAAAGGACACACCTGCCCAGCAGTGCTCTATGTGTGTGCCAGGGCTGTGACAGTGACAGTGACGATGTCCCCAGGCACAGGCACCCACTCAGATCCTGGCAGCACAGGCAGCATTTGGCACTGCAGTTTCCGTTCTTGGCTCAACCTGCCAAATGGCTCAGGCTGGGGGGTTTGAGCTGCACCATCCTCTGTCAGACAGAGAGAGGAGAAGGCAGGCACAGACCCTGAAATGAGCTTGGACACGCTGCCATTCAGAGTGCAGAGACATTCACCTAATCTTTATGGCCTTTGAATTGTCTGTCATACCCGCTACGCCCTTAGTACAGATCTTTTAGCCCATTTTATCACCGAAAGAATTCTCAGAAGAAACTCATTTTAAGAATACAAACAGAAAATTTCCCCTTCTAAAGCTTATTGTGCATGCCTGGTTTTTTTCCCCTTTTTGAGAAGATTTCAAGCTTTTGAATCTGTTGAACTGCCTTCAGCAGTGGGGCTCACCTGAGGAAGCTGCAGGTGACATTAAGCACCTGTTGGACACTGGAAGGTGACAGAGGGAACTCAACCCTTTACAGGAGGAACAGGAATGTGCTTATTCACTTTAATGAAATAGAACCTCTTGTTCTGGGGCTCAGTTCCTGTCCACTTCCTCTGAGCTCGCTGCAAATCTTTCCAGACAAATATATGCAACTACCAAATGTACCAATAACATTTGTTGACTTTAATATAAATCAATAATGAACAAAATGTACCCAGTAAAAGATAACCTTAGAGGGAACTGATTGTAAAATGCATATGATATTATTTACATTTCTTTTTGCCATCAAGAAACCTCCTAAGCCACAATCAGCTCATGTCAAAAGACAAACAGTAAAAAAAAAAAAGAAGAAATTAGTCAATACACAAACATCGTAAGAAAGTCTTATCCTGGAAATGGCATTTGTGGAAAACAGCCTTATATTAAAATAAAAGTTGTAGAAAAACCAGACAGTTTCCTGTCAGAAACATCTGAACATACATATGCAGAGTAACTGGGGAATATGAAAAACACAAAGGACAAACAATGTCTCTATAATACCATTATCCCATGACTCCCACTTCTGTTAGTTACCGAGCTTTTCCATGGATGTAAACAAATTTTTCTCTTGCAGTATGCAACAAAAATCAGCATAAACTTTCTTAAGAGCAATGTCATGCAGATTATGCTAACCAAATAAGGCAGCGAAGTGCCAGTAGCTGTGAGGTTTTTGTATCTGTATGTACAGTCCATTTCAACAAAACTCTACAGCATTTCCTTTAGATTTACAGACGTAAATACAAACTGCTAGTTTGGGGGGTTTTTGGCTAATTATTAGCAGAAGCTTAAGCAAATCAGTGGCTAATTTCAAAAACAGAAGATGAAAGAAGTTTTGCTTTTTTTGTTTGTTTGTTTGTTTTTCCCTGGAGTAATTCTTGAGACCTTAAAATCCTTGGTCCTTAGGGAGATGAGAACTGTCCTTTATTCAGTAGATCTTAACAGTGCAATGTGCAATAATTCCTAAGACCATCTACACATTTTCGGCAGTAGACTCCAGTAGAGCTCCTTGATTCAAGGAAGGAAGGTAGGTAGGTAGGTTTTTATTTCTTGCCTGCTCTAGTCACGAAGAATGTAAAAAATTCCCTTAATTTTTATTAATGATTCCTACAGTCGCTGTCTTGTTACTTCAGATATAAAGGCTTCACACTGAGATACTGAAGGACACTTTTCTCTCTGTGTTCAGTTGAAAGGCAGAAAGAGAAAAGAATGTAAGAAAAAGCTTCAGGTGTAGAGGCACAACACACAGAGTTCAGTCACTAACAGCACTAACAGCATGCACCAAAGGGGCTCAGGGAAGTCGAGAAGAGGACAGAACACCAAAAACAAGCTTTATAAAAAAGGCAGATTTTGTGGGGTACTGAATACTCTGAGTTTTGTTCAACTATTCTTTCAGATTTAACTGCACCTGTCTAAAAATTGACTCCAGTATTATTTCTTAATGGGGTTTATTTGAACTTTCTTCAAAAAAAAAAAAAAAAAAAGCCATTTCTACAGGCAAAAGGCTGAGCAGGATGAGGTTCCCTGCCTCTGGAAGAAGCTCTGGAGAGCCACCCTCCTGGCCTAAGGAGTGAGCGCGAGAGGAGCCAGGTAAGCAAGCAGGATTTACATCTGGTTAATGCAATGTGCTCTGGGGCCGAGATGGAATGCTGTTAGTTTGTTGTAAATGAAATTCATCTCATTTACAGGTTGGGCAGGAAACTCACCACTTGGCCCACAGCTCAGGTAGTGGGTAATAGAATTAGGAGCTTTGTTGCTCCCTAGACCTGCTTTTTGAATTTCTGCTTTCTGGGATAGCTTCCACATCTGCAGAGAAAAGCATTTCAGGTTATTCATTTTGTTTAACAGGACACAAAAAAAAAAAAAAAAACCCTCATGANGCTTTTCGGTTTATTCTTTTTGTTAAAAAAGAAAAAAAAAAAAAAAAAAAACCCTCATGCATCAAAACACATTCTACTCATTAGGAGAGCAAAAGGATACACCAACACTTTCTGGTTGTTTTTAAGAGGAAAGGACAGAGGAGAGGGACAGAAGAAACTCACTGCAAGTGCCTGCTCAGCTACACTCACTGACATTCATCTTAGCATTTACAACAGCCAAGTGTCATTCCTGAAGCCACAGTCAGATATGTGTCTCCTTTAGCTGCACCAACTCTACATTTCTGCATGAATGGAAAGCAAAAGGTGCAACCACAGCTGACTGACCCTGGGAGAGAACTTCTTTCATTGGAGTTTGACCTGCTGCACACTGACAGAAACGTTCACATTCAGTTCCACAAACCACAAAACTGTCTTTGCATGCAACAGCTTGAACATGCACAATGCAGCATCTGAATTCACCAATCACTGAAAGCAAAGCATCAAGCAAACCCTGAGCCAGGCAAACCTCAACTGTGAGCAAACAGCTGAGCCTGAACAACAAAACCTTGCTGGGCAGCAGCCACACATTTAGTGTTTGTCAGGGTCATGAGAAGTCCTAACTCAGCACTGTCCAAGGCAGCAGGATCCAAGGAATAAGCAAGGGCTCCATCTGTTTCACAGCCTGCCATGCACATGGCTGACGAGCAGCAGGGATTGGGAATGGAAAGAATTCCATGGAACCTTCCACTATTTGAACACAGACATCCACAAACTTCTTGTTAAAGACCAAGAAGTTGAGAAAAAGATCCTTCTGTCCATGACAACATTTTCTTTCTTTCATATGTAACAAACAAATACTGATAAGTCATTATTCAGAGCCACTAAACACTCCCTTGCATAACACTGCTGCTGCTGCCCAGCTCAGTGCAGCAAAACAAGTTATTCTCTCAGAACTGAAATGCAATTCATTGCACATTTATAAAGCAGTGCAGAGTGGCTTGAGCTGGACAAGGTTCGTCTCCAACTCCAGCAGACTGGAGGCATTAGTGCTCCAGGACACTCGTGCTTGGCTATTCCAAAGCCCTTGGGGTTTGAGAGGGACAATACTGGAAGTTTTTGTAGATGTGACTGTCTGAGGACCTGAGCAAGAGGAAAATGCAACAGCACACTTGAGACTTGTGCAGTCAGAGCTGATCTAGAGCAGCTACACCTTGTTGTGACCAGTGTCTCTGCAGGCACAGGGAACAAAAGCCAGGCCCTGGCAGCACAGGATGAGTTTGTATCAAGTGCTCTCAGATACAGGACTGTAATTCCTTAAATGACTGCAAAATGCCTTGTGCACACTTTGCTTGGGATACTGGCACACTCACCTCCCACCTAATCCCAACACAACTGCAGAGGAACTGGAGTGAAGTTAAATGGCATGACCCAAGCACAGAACACCGGTCCTGCTCTGTGAGAGTGAATGTGTGTGAAATTAAGGTTATTTATCACAGATTTCTCATTCTTTTGCTGCTGAAATAGTTCCACAGGGGACACAGCAGTAACTGACCCAGCACTGGGAGAAGTGAGAGATTTATCAGCCCAATGTGCAGACCTGGGGAAGGACAGTGTCACATCCTCAAACAGCCATTTTATTCTCCACAAACATTCAATATCCTCCAAAATGCAGGGCTTCCCATCCCATACAGAACAGAGCCCTTCCAGACTCCCACAAAGGATATCTGCTGCTCTTGCTTGGGGAGCTATGGATTCACTGCCCCTCCCTAATTAAGCATGAAGGAATTAAAAGTTCAGCCCACAGAGCAGTTCTGTGGCAGAATAAATGCAATTGTACAAAACAGAATATGACATTCGTTGTTTGCAATATATATTTTCGATTTTAATTATCTTCCCTCTAGCTATACTGTCATTCAAATTTTTGGTAACATATTTTAGTTCCCACAACTGGCATAACCAATGTCCTCTTGCAAAGAAGTGCTCATGTCCAAAAGTTTGTGTAATTACAGCTTAAATCTGATACAATTTTAAACTCTATTTAAATTTACCACTGAGAAGTTTCAAGCACGTGCAGAAACAGTGGCACAAAAGTAATTACTATTCAACATTTCTCTTTAGTTGCTCATCTGGAATTTAAGGAGTTATTTGCTGAAGTATTCATATCCTCCCATAACCTTGCAAGCAACTTTGTTATTTTTTAACTGTGTTAATTTAACATTTTTCTGTTATTTTGTTACACCATTTGTTCTCTATTACAACACTGGTACTTCCCATTGGCAAGAAAAAATGAATTTCCACCATACTCAAGGCAGTTTTTTATTCCTGTACATCAGAAGGAGCCTGTTATTTGACCCCTGATAAAAGCAAACACTTCAACACAGTTGTACCCACGACTGGAAAGACAAAACAGACCAAAGGGAAAAGGTGGAAAAAGTCATTTTTTCATGACAAGTGCTGTGCATCATGTGACTATTTATCACCTCTTTGTAAGAATTATCATTTCTGTTTAGCATTATGAATGGTCTGTGTGTTTATTACTCAGTATGGACAGTAATTAAGATTTACTGTGCAAACTAGAGGCACTGAATTATTTGGATTATTGGCACTTATTCTGCGTGCATTTATGCCGTGACATGGCATAAGTGAAAAGGGTGAGAAGACACTCCAAATGTTTCTTTCTATGAAAGAAGAGGAAATAAGAAGGTTTTTTCCCCTCCAAGTCGATGATCAGTGCTAGCCCTGAGAGCTGGAGCACCACTGGCAGTGCTTGTCCCAGGAATGCTGTTCCCTACGCCGTTCCGGCCATGCGCTTGCTTTAACATGCAGCAGTAACCGACAAGAAAACACCAAAATATTTGCAATGCGTGACAAATAAAAATAAGAGCTTGTTTTATAAAGGCATGCAAAATATACACAGTGCAATTAATGTTTCATGCAGGCTTTGGTGGGGTTACAATTCCACATTCAAACATGCCACAGTCCGCAGCTGCTGCCCACAGGGAACAACCGCCCCGCAGATAAACCAGGAAGGATTCCTTCACTGGAGGGGAGTTTTGTCTCTCATCCAGTGAACATGGAGAACACCTCTATGGCATGTGGGGTGCATATATATTTAATAAGACAACTTTCTTTCATACACAGCCATACTCATACCACAGGGTCTGGTTATCTTCCGAGACCAGCAGCGGGGACTGTGCCTCGCCGGAGCTGGAGGCAGGGACAGGGTCTGCCCGCGGGTCCCCCTGAGCCTTTGGAGCAGCACAAGGCTGTTCCTGGCTCCTCAGCACTGACCTAAAGGCTGACACGTTAGCCTGATCAGCTGCTTTGGAGGCGGGTCTCGCGGGCAACCCACTGATATTGCTGACTAACTCAGTGTTGAGGGATAAGAACGGCTGGGGCGCAGCGAAGGAGCCTGCGCTGCCATTCCCAGAGCTGGCTTTATCCCAGAACACGCGCGCGCTCGGCAGAGTCCTCTCACGACAACCTGGCCTTTCCATCCTGGAAGGCTTGGGAAGCTCGCAGTTAGCTCCTACATGGCGTGGTGGGAGCGGGGGAGCTGCCTCCCCCCCGGCAGGCACACAGTGAACACAAGGAGAGGACACCCGCAGTGCCGGGTACTCACTGGAGCTGGGCGGAGCACTCCTGTCGGCCGGGGCCGGGGCAGCATCCACGGACACGGGCGGCCTACTGTCCTTAGACAAAAAATCATGGATGCTTGTCCTTCGGGTGGTTCCTTCTGCCGTGGAAATCACGCTGCTGGCACGAGGTAAGGTGGCGTAGGGGTTGCAGTCCCTGGATTGTCGCTGGGTCACAGTTGCTTGGATCTTTTCTTTCACGGACCGCGCCTTCCCCGGGGCGCCGGGGGTGAATTTGATTTGGGAGCTACTGAAGCAGAGATCTTCAGCCTTCCGGAGGCTGGGCCTTACCAGCTGCTCTGGTTTAAGGGATCGTCCATCTGAGAAATCCACCGTGTTCCTGACACTCAGGGATCTGACGATCCCACAGCCAGCCCCGGGCTGCTTCCGCAGCTTCTCCCTCCCTGCCAGCTCCGCAGACTCAGACAAGCTTCTCATCACTTCGTCTAAAAGGTTCTCTTCACTTGCAGATTTCATCTGTAAAAACAGGACACTCAAGTTTCTAAATTGCAATTCTTGTGGACATAAATGAACAACAATTCTACGAATTTTTGGTTTTTTAAAAAATTTCTTAGGTCTCAAAGCAGTATTAAATTAAGTATCTAACCAAAAAATGCAGAATCTTCTCCAGATCTGTGTCACCTGCCCCAGAAAACCCTGGATCCTCACTCCTGAGAGGCCCCAGTCACAGTGATTTATCCTACAGCAGGATATCCTACAGGAGTTTGGGCAGATCTGCTCAAGAAGCCAGGGATGCAGAACCTGGAATACCAGCAGGGATGAGGTGATTTGGGGCTTCTTAGAAACTGCCACTGATTCACAGAAATACTGCCTTCACCTTATTCCTCTCAGATTTCAAAAAGCTCCAAGGTCACTTTTTGTTTCCCAGTCCTGTTAAGGAGATGAAACTGAAGCAGACAAGAGTCTCCTCAGGGAATGAAATCCAACATGTTCCTTGCTGTTGATGCAGGACAGATATGACACAGCTGCTGCTGGACTGGAAGAACAAGGCTGAGCCCACTCCAAGCCTGGTGTCCCACCCACTGGACAGCTTTGTCAGTACAGGTCAACTTTCCTACCCAACCCAGGGACCACAGAGCTGCAGAATTCCGGATTTCCTGCTGGTGGAACTGGGCAGTGCATCAGGAGACCCCTCACTGCAGGTGTGACACAGCTCCAAGAAATCGCAAAGGAATTCTACTCACTGTGCCTGCACTCACTCTGAGCCCACAGATGGGAGGGACACTGTGGTGAAACACTCTCAGACTGACCTCACTGGAGCTGCTCTTGTTGCTTTCTTCCAGGAACTGCTGCAGGGTGACCACTTCACTGCCAGGGGAGCCCGTTTTGGTGTGTTTGCCACAGCTCTCAGGTGTCCTGTGCTGGAGCACAGGGCTGGACCTGGTGTGGCCCTTCAGGTACTGGATGGGGCTGCTGCTGCTGCTGGACCAGGCCTCGTGCTCGTGGAGCAGGCTGAACTCCCCGCTGCTGTGGCTCTGGGGCCTGCTCTGGCTGTTCACTGCACCTGCTTTGGGGGGAAGGCAGCAAGGATTTCCATTAGAAATACACCAAAGAGCTGTCAACCTGTATAACCCCACTCCAATCTTCAATGTTACCGGATTCAGTTAACATTCATTGCATTTAAAAGACTAAAAAAAGTCCAGTTGTTATTTTTTACTCTGCAAAACTGCACTCCCCTAACTTACCTCTTGCAGCTCTTCAAACATGGCATGATTTTTTTAAAAATAAAAACTACCTTTCACTTATAATCTGGGCCTCCACCTACATAATATTATATTCCAAGAGACTAAAGAGACATCTCCACTCTTGTTCAGCATTACTGAGAGGCACAGGGTAATTAAATGTTAAAGGAAGTACAAAGGATTGAGTGGAAAGAAAAATGAATGCTGCTTCTCCAAAAATTCCTGCTGTTACTCCTAGTTTGTTACAATTAGGACCTGAAGGAAGCACATGGTGTTAGATGCAAAATAAATTCCTCAACACCAGCTCGTTTTATTTGTCAGTAACTATGAATTGCTTAAAAATACTGATGGATAATCAAGTATTTCCAGCTTCATGTCACTCCTAAGAAATGAAATAAAGTTTAAACCAAGATAAATTGTTTATGGTGGAAATGCCTGTATAGACACTGGGGTGAGGAGGACCTCAAGGGATCTTTTACAGAAGGGAGCAATCTAACAGATACAAAGTAAAATATGAAAAATATTCAGCTAGAATTCATTCCTAAGTTTCCAAGCAAGCAGACACCATTTAAGTGATGCAAGCCATGAATAGTAAATGAAGTCTTGAACTGGCAGTGCTCAAGTCTAGTCTGTACAACAGTCTCCAGCTAAAAAAGCCACGAGATACAAAAACATATCAGGGTTCTTAACACAGAACATTTAGAGAATACTGATAAATCCAGGGATGCTAATAATCTATTAAAACCAAAACAGAAAGGTTTCCAGCATGAATCACAAGTGCCATTTTGTGCAGTTGTACAGCACACAGCTCACAGTGGCAACGCAGTGCAGGAGGATGCTTGGAGAAAAAAAAAAAAAAGGAGCAACTTCTCAGCTTAAAAAGCTTTTAAAGTAATTTGGGGGGGAATTCTTATTTTGTAACAATGTTATCCACGTTAGGTTTGGTTTAAAATAGTTGGTAACTTAAAAACGAACACCACCCTTTTAATACTTCTTAAAACCACAAAATACCTGTGCTTCTAATGTGGGGAATGAAGGCTGTGAAACACTCAAGGAAGCACATGCTGTGCTGTGCAGTGGGAGCTTTTTTGGTTGTGGGGGTTTTTGAACCTCTACAGATGATCTTACAGAGAAAAGAATGGAAATGAAGCACGGATGTGAATTCACCCCCAGCATACCTTTGACTTCATGGAGTGAAGCATTGTTATTGCTATTGCTAGTGGATGTCCTGCCACTATCAAGGCTGGCTGGTCTGGAAGCTGAATGGAAAATTAGGAGACACCATGATGAACAACATTTTAGCAGAGGACACGGCACCTTCACATTCTGCTGCCAGAATGCTCAGAGGATCATGCACGACCTCGCAGGCTCAACATGCCCATGGGAACAAAGTGGTTTCTTACAGATCAGAAAGCGAAGGAATTTCCAGGCGGTCCAAGAGGACACTTTGGAAAAGGGCACTACAGGAATAGCGAGGTACAGAGGAGAGGAAAAGAGAGAGAGAGTGTAGTTTAGAATTGAAACTGAGTGCTCAGAGGGAGAGCAGGGCTCAGACAGGGGCATGCAGGGCTGCTGTGGTCAGGTCACTTACAACAGATCTGACAGGGAACCCTGCACAGGGCTGGAATGCCACGGACAGGAGGAGCAAGAGCATCTGCACAGATAAAGTCCTGTACTCCTAAGCCAATACAAGGGAAATGCACTGTTAGTAGCCTCAAAAATGTCTGCTGCTTGTACTCACTGTAAATGTTTATAGTACAGTTAAAACTTCACTTCTATTAATAGCCTATTTTTCACTTCAAAGCTTTGCTTGAAGGAACACGTAATGAGTTTATAAACTACAGCACATGGCAAATTTGGGGTTCACT
Organism: Toxostoma redivivum; assembly: GCA_013397375.1. Taxonomy (NCBI): domain Eukaryota; kingdom Metazoa; phylum Chordata; class Aves; order Passeriformes; family Mimidae; genus Toxostoma; species Toxostoma redivivum. Next base: position 112,985 of record VXBI01000717.1, read on the forward strand.
GAACAATGAACATTGAAAACTCAGGCCAGATTTGGACTAGATTTTTTAAGATTGAAATGCTAACTTTCCTTTATTTACTATTAACTCCAAATGGAAGTTACAACATTTTCCCACTAGAAGGGAAAATGTTTTGATCCTGTTCAGATGCACTTCACAACTACTTTCTACCAGAGATACAGAACATCTGTCTGATGAAGAGAGAAAGGAGAATCTGAAGAAATGAATACATTTGAGAGCTATGGAAATCACAGAGAGCATGCTCATTGCAATGACACCATTCACTGTATTTTCACAAATTCATTAACATTCACATCACACATCCTTAATTCATTTCATTAAAGCTCACATCTTACCATGAACTCTTGATCCTGTACTAGAATCATCACTAATACCTTGTGGACTTACATCTTCAAAGGATGTAGTATCTATACACAGAGACATAAAAGAAGATGTAAAATAAAATAAAGTGGAAAGATTATTAAAATACTTATAATTGGTAAAACAGTAAAAACTAAAATATTTTTCAAAGCAATCCATTTTTACTTAGGAAACATTCTGTAGGAAAAACCTCAAAACATTTTATAACTGCAGTTATTAAACCAGTTCATTATCTGAGCACTGCAACTCAATTATTAAGAACGAAAAACTTAAAACATTAATATTCACAAAGTTATATCACAGTGCAAAAAGCTTCTACCTATACCTTTATTATTTAGCAACTGCTTGGATCTGAAGCCTGTGGAGGAGTTGACAGTGGCAAAGTTGATAGCTGTAGTAGAGAAGGCCATAGCTCCCAATTCCTTCCTCCTTTTACCCGTGGATATATCATCAGGACCCTCCAGATGCTCAGAACTACCTGTCCATTGTCCTCCTGCCAGGACCATGGACTGCACCAGGTCATTCATGGCTGGGATGCAAATGAAAGCAAATGATCAGCGTGGGCAATGAACCTGCTCGGGTTGTTAATTGGCATTGCAAAGGTCGCGCAGTTCTCTAAGCATTAAAGCGCCCGCAGCAGCCGGCAGCAGCAAACCACACCCCCGGTACCGCATGCACGGAGGGACAGAGGGACAGAGGGAGGGGCTCGGGCTCCTGAGCCCAGCCAGGTGCCCAAAACAGCTCGGTCAGGGATCGCCATGCGCCAGGTGCTGTTAGAGGCTCTGCTTGCCGTGAGAAAATGGGATGAGCGGGGACAAAACGGGTGCTCATAGAACGGAGTGCCAGCGCTCCCACGGGATCCTTGTACAGTGCAGGTTACTGCAGGCACACTGGGGTTTACAGAGCAACAGAGAGAGGATCTGAAAAATACCACAGCTGATGATATTCACCTTGACTTCCCCACACTCGAGAAAACTGTCCACCCCTCATTAGAAAACAAAACGAAACAAAAGAAATCAATGCAGCATTCTGGCAACGAGAACTGATGAACACTCGCAGAGTGACAGACCACCAGAGAGCCTTGCACAATCTCCTACACTTGCTTTAAACAAAAAAAAAAAAAAATACAATTACAGTGACTTCTTAACAAAAGGCTTATGAAACGTGTCGTTTAAAACTATTTACAGTGCACTGTAAATTCATATACACATGGGGCCATGTGTATATAGACAGCCATGTATACAAATATATGCAGTCACAAGGCACTGAATAGATTATATGCATGTGCATGGCAGCGTGTGTGTGCACAGCTGCACAGACATAAAGCATTCAGTGCCAAAGTTGTTTTGTTTTAAAAACAAAAAAAAAAAAAGGGGGAGGGAAAGAAAAAGTAAAAAGCTCCAGCTCCTTGTACCATAGCAGGACTTGCATATTGCAAAAGAGGAGGAAAAATAGAGCGCAGTCCAGGGAGAGGTTAGTGAAAAATTAGTAACAGAAGCCAGTGTAGCCATTGAGAAGAAGCTGAACTGTCATAAATCTTACACATGGAGCGACGGTAGAAGGCCTTCATTTTGTCTTTTTCCTTCGGTCTGTTCCTCAAAAAGGGCAGTCTTTTCAGTGCACCCACTTTTATGTCATAGCATGAGGAAAAACGGAAACAGGGAAATGAAAGAAAAAAAGGGAGAAGAACAGATGGAAGTTAAATGTTGAAACTAAGGACAGAAATGAATGTCTGTGTTTAAGCTAGGTATGCTATGCTAAAAGCTATCATTCTCCTGCTTCTGGGTGATAATGAAATATGAAAAGTACACTGAAACAGGAAAACTTCCATTAATAACTCAGAAATGCACTGAAAATTACAGTGCAGAGGGCAATACAGTTTGAAGCTCTTGAAAAAATAAATGTAACCTCTTTGCAGGTGATTACAGAAATTGACCACTATATAATTTTTACTGTGAAAAAATACCTTCTTTTTGAACATAAAGAAAAATGTGAAGCCAAAAAAAGCCGAAAATAAAAGCAACTCTAAGTACGATTTCTATGCTAAAATATGCTCACATCATCATTTTTGGGGGCTAATAACTTCTGTAATGCTTTGCCTGCACATCTAAGAGGACAGAGTCTTCATCAGTCCAGTTCTTCCATTTTGTGCTCAGTAGTAATTTTGGTCATCCACTGTCCCATAGAAAACCTGCAAGGACCTTCTGATCAATGTAATTTGTGGGCAGTATTTTGGTAAAATACTAAAATCAATCTGTTTCAAATGTTCAAATATTTTAGCTGAAAAAACACCAAAGGAAAAAAAAAAACCAAAACAGCAAAAGAAAATCCAAATGTGAGTGTTGCTGTAACGTTTTGGGAGGGCCCAAGGTGAGTTAAAGTCTACCAGGAGAATTACAGAGTTAAAATTACAAATAGTATTAAAAGAGGGAGGAGGGGAAGTCACGAGTTAATCTTGTCCTTGGAGTCAGGAACTCTGCATGAGGAACTGCTGACCTGCCTTGGAGAAGTCTGGGGGCTGATGCCAGGCACAGGAGCCACCATGGAAAGATCCAGAAGGGGACACAGGATGGAACTGCCCAAAGCAGTGATTTCTGCAGAGATGGCAGCAGCTCTGGTTCTGCAGAGGTCTGCAGGACCATGCCCTGCCTGGTTTGTCTCTGCAGCCCCTTTCTGGGAGGTGTGTCCTGCTCCCCCAGCCTGGCTCACAGCAGTTCTGTGTACAGAGCAGTGCATATATATCATATATACCATTTACAAGTGCACATGAGCCATCCTGGCAGGGAAATATTCCCTGTTCCTCCCTCTCCATCAGCTCTTCCTGTGTCTGCATCCACAGGAACAGGTTCACAAACCAATCTAACAACAGAGGTCATTCTATTCTATTTCTACTTTTTGTCAGCAAGATGACACAAAAAAAGTAAAATTCCTCTGTAACTTCTATAATCCCTTACAAACAAAATAACTCATCCCTCTGTAATCCTTTATGGAAGATAACTGACTCCTTTTCACCAAAAACTCCTTAATCTTAGGAAAAAGTAACCAGAGGATGCTCCAGAAGTGTTTGAGTCATCTGTCCTTCCTGTCCAGTAACACAGATCCCCTCCAAAAGGGCTGATTTATGGCTCTCAGCAACTCTGCCCACCAGCAATCTCCCCTGCAACCACTGATGTCCTGGAAATCCTGCACCAAAAAACAAAATGCAGTAATGTCTGCACAGAGTTCATCTCAGGAAATGTCCTGGAATAGTAATAATAATAATAATTAATACTGGGGTGGCAGAGCTCCAACAGGAATCAGCTGGTTTTTTTTCTTTTCACTATTCCATGAACACCTTCTTGCTTTCTGAGCTGAGAATGAATGATGAGTATTGCAGAATTTCTCAGCTGAGTGGGGAACATCCCTTCTTGTAACTCTCCTGCTTGCCTGAAACCCCCTGGGGAATTCTGCATTAAAATCCTGACACTGTTTTGTTAATGCACAGAAAAAAAGATGAGACAATCTTAAAAATGCCTTGGTATTGGAAAATGGAGCCCAGAACACTCCTTTATTCCCTCTGTGACACGGTGTGCCTGCTCCTGCTGTTCCTAGTAGAGGTGAGAGTTTACTAACAGCCCTAATTCTTTGGGAACCTGTTCACCTCCTGGCTAAAGTAGAAGCCAGCAAAGGATATCTGTATTTCTCCACAGAAAACAAAAATCCCTATGCCTGTCCTGGGTTTTCTCTGGAAAAGCTCAGAATGGCCCCATGCATCCAGAGGAAAAGCTCTGCACAGAGCAGGTGTCAGATCCATGGCACTCAGCTGATCATTTGGGGTGATCAAAAATAATTTGGGGCAGTACCTGGGAAGAAGGAGGCTGCACTTCCAGCAGCCATCAAAAGCCAAGGTGGAACCCTGCAGTCAGGAGCACACAGCTCCTGCAGGATTAACCTGTGCTGGGACAGTAAAAGCTCTCCAGGCACCCCCTCCTTCCCACAGGGATCAGACACAGGCTCTGGCCACACCGTGAGACCTCAACTGGTGCTCTCTGAGAACAGAGTAACCTGATTTTTGTGCCAAGATCACCTTTCCCAGGGAGATAAAAGCTCTCCTGGAAACATTCTGCATGACAAAGTGGCTTGTGTTGGGAAAACATGATCTCCATCACCAGCCACAAAAGAGGAAAAACTACAGATGTCACCCACAGCAAACACTTTTGAAAGCAGTATCTCTGACAGGGAGTGGGGGGTGTGAGCCCTGTGTATCCTGGAGATCTGTGTGTCAGATACTCAGCCCTGCAGCTCACAACATTGCTGGGAAGGTGAGCTGCCTCCTCAAGGACACTCAGGACATTTCACCTCGGCAGCTCCTGCTGGAAGCAGCTCCTTGCCCAGTTCTGGAGGTCAGGGTGGCACAGAACTCTTCTTCAGCCAGCACAGAGAGCTCCAGCACCTGAGCACTGGCACAGACAGGTGGCACTCACACGTCTGCTCCCTCCTGTAGCTCCTTCAGTGCGAGCTGCTGCTGCCAAACTGCTTCCCACGGAAAAGAAAAGCCCCCAAATCCCGGGATTTAGGACTTACAGTCACACTAGGAGCAGAAGAAACAGACTGCAAAACGTGCACCATCATCAGCCCTTGTCACACTGAGATATTCTGCTTTGTGAGGCACAAACTGTCTCAGATCTCTGTCTCAGAGACTGTCAGAGCTGAGCTGGCACAAAACACATCCGAATTCTCTCCAAAACTCTGGTTTCCATGGCGACATGTGTACTGGAGGAAGGTTAGGATCCGGAATTAGATCAGCCCTTCCAGTTTATGGATAAATACACTGGGATTAAGGGAAACATGAACAAGGTCCATGGAGTAGAAAATTAATGAGGTCTGAACAGCTTCAAACCTCTTTTGAGGCTCAGCCACCGTAACTGCAGCCGTGGCTCCCCAGCAGGGTAACTGCACACTACAAGGTCCCAAGGATCATGCAAAGAAAACTGTGACAGAAAAAGCCCTTCCAAACATGACATTGCTGACACAGATGCAGATGGGCTGAACCACAGCGTGCACACTCCCAGCTCCCACTGACACACATCCAGGACAGCTGCAGTCACTCCCCAGTTCCACACCACTCACGGGTTGGATGTAAAAGCAACAGTTGCTTTTTAAACAAGTTTAAAAGTACCTCTTTTGAAGCTTACACTGAAAAAGGCTGAGCTCCCCAAAGGGATAAGTTAGTAACAAAAGTGCTAAAACGTACCCCTGAACTATTTGATTCAGTTATTAAAAAAATACAGGTCTGATTTTAACTTTTCCTGAAATAGCACTTTTCTGTAAGAAGCACAGAATTAAAAAAAACCCCACATCATAATGGCTGTAATAATTCACAGCTGGCACAAACCCCAGACCTGCTGTCTTTTGAACCCAAATACATCACATTTAAAAGTAGCAGTGCAAAGGCTGGAAGTGACTGTTAATGCACATGGATTCTGATGCTTTTACATGCACAGCCAAAATGCTTTTGGTGCATAGTTATTAAATAGAACCATTACATCCTGATAACTTGGCTACAATTATAACTCTCAAGTTGTGAGAAACTGGGCAGTTTATGATTCATGCCAAGAGTGAAGAACAAAAAACACAGATAATAAATAATAATAAACAGAATCTGGCCTTATATACCATGGGCACCCTAATGGGATGGCTATCAAATCTTTCAAGTTCAGCAAATTGTGCCTGAAATATTCTAGCCAATCACATTTCTGTAAGTCCTTGTTCTCCCTCTCAACCACTTCACTCCAATTTCAGGATCAGGAGCAATTCCTCCATTTTTAACAGGTTGTGTTTCTACATTAACACTTCTTGTTGCATATCCAGATTTCATCGTTGGTTTTGTGAGATGCTGAGGGAACACTTTCAGACAGAAGGTGTTTTCAGCAACTCAAGGATGTTAGCACAGCCACAGCTTGGAAAACACTTCCAAGACAAGGGGAAAGAGTCATGCTGGGACAAAAGGGAGAAACAAAAAGGGTCCTTGTGGTGACACCTGACATTCTATCCCAAATCCTGCTCACCTGACCCAGCACCAGTGCCTGCTTCATCTTACCCAGGCACTGTGAGCGTATTTTACCACTTGCATTTTTGGATAATAGAAATGCTCAAAACTAGTTCTGCCCAAACACTTCAGGGAGTTAGCAAGAATTTCTGTCCTTAATAAATTAATTCAGGCTTCATTCCTACAGACTTCAAAGCAATCTTTACAAATCCTCCACAACACGCAGACTTTTCCAACATTTCGCCAAGGTTTATTCACGGAACCAAGCCGTTTGCAGTACTCACTGCTACTCTTTTTGGTGCCCAGGGTCTGCCCATCCTCCAGGGAGTTGGAGCCCACGGAGGAGCTGTCCTGGCTGTCCTGGTGGGGCAGCTGCAGGAATCCCTCGCTGGACTCGGAGCGCGTGGGCGTCAGCGTCACCGACTTGAGGCGCTCGCGGTTCCCGTCCTTCTTGGACTTGATCAGCTTCCTCATCTTCAGCGTGATCCAGTTGCCCCTCCTGCCATCAACAGCACAGCACATTCACTGCATGTCTGACACACTGCTCAGGCCTGCAGAGCCTCCTAATTTTTATGCAAGACACAGATATGATTCTGATCCCCATTTTCAGCGGGAACAGAACAGGTCTGCCGTGCTTTAGAGGTGTGTTTTATTTCACATCATGTTCATTAGTACCTTCTTGGTGGAGATGGCTCGTAAAATTTGTACTGATCCATTATCTTCTCCTCCAGTTTCTCCTTCTGCCTCCTCAATTCATTTAGTTTGTCACTGCAAATAGAAATTAATGGTAATTTATGCTTCAAAAACGTATACAGCGTGTGTGGGCAGCACACTCCTCTGGGAATCTGTTATCTGAAAATTGTCACCTGTTGTGAGGAATTCTTATATAGCACCTGTTTCTTATTAAAAAAGCAACAGATACAGCAAACAATCTGTCTTAGGCTTAACTTAATGATATAGAATGGAATGAAACTCCATTTGCCTTTATTATACATTCCTCTTTTTCTAATAAAGTGCTGCATCATTTAGATAAGCACATTTTCTCTTCTCTCCAGTCCACTAAAGGAGTTTAGCTTACAAATCTACAAATTAATCTACAATGTATGTAGACTCATGAAGGAATGTATCAATCTACAAATACAGTGATTATAAATCTAAACTTTGCCAGCAGTATAATCAAGAATGAATACCGTTTTTATTCCTCACTTCCATCATCAGTAATGAACACAGTTGCACTGATCCTTCAGAACTACAAGTATCAGGTTCATATTTTGAGTTATTTGCTTTACATTTATCACTGAAATTCTCATTTTTTAAGAGAAGCATTTCAGAAGCAGCACATGTCTTAAATTCTATATATAACAGAAATTTTTTTTAATGCAGGTATTGGTGGCATTGCCCTAATCAAAGTGATTTCCTTGTTTTCACAACTCACATGTACTGCCTTTGCTCCACGTGGAAGAGATCCTTGCTTTCCATGTTCTGCTCCAGTAACGTCCTGTTCTGCAGCATTAAGGTCTGGATTTGATCCAGCAGGTGTCTGTTTTCCTCCTCCAGGTTTCCTTTAAGTTGGCTGAGCAGCTGTTACAACAGATGAAATTGCCCATGCATTTTCACGTGAATGTATTTTACACACAGATCATGACATTATCAAGAAAATTAAGTCTACAGAGGGATTCTGAGAGTCAAATCAAACTCAAAATTAAATCACAAATCAACTGATAAAAGCCTCTTTAAATGCTTTAAATAATTTAAACCAGTTTCCCTAATATAAGCCTGAAATCGTGTATTGCCTGTACATTAGGTAAATTAATTAGCCTTTGGATCCACTTCATTATCTATAAATGATTGATGCTCCAGCACTTCATATGATTTTATGAACCTATAAATACAGTTATAAAAATATTCCAGTAATTCCAGCCATTACAAAGAGCAAAATTCCCACATACCTCACACTGATTATTTAGCTTTGTTGATGTAATATCCAGTTGCTGGTACTGCTCTTTGAGTTTGGAAAACTCAGCTTCCAAGCGTGTTTGCTCCAGTTTGGAATTGTTCAACAATGTCTTCAGATTTTTGTGGTCAGTTTGGAGCACTTCATTCTCCCTCAGGAGCTGACTGTACGTGTGAGTGAGCCTGGGATGCAGAGACACCATCAAAGAGTGCTGGAAATGAATTTGTCACCCACACTCCCTCTGAAACATGACACTTCCAACTACTCCATAAAATACACAAATTCCTTACTGTAAGTTATCCCAGCCTCATTTTCTTAGGAATTTGAGCCAAGCACTGTTCTCTGTGTGTTTAAATACAGAGCAGCATCTCTACATCACAACTGCTTTTAAGATGCCACTTTCCAGAATAAAAGAATCTCACAAAACAGCCAGGATTTCTTGCCAACACAAAACAGGAATGGCCTGAACTTTAGCCCAAAATCATGGAGGTTACACACCTCCATTCCTGGGCTCCCTTTGTCCCACATATCCCCTCAGGATATAATGATTATTTCTTTAGGATCATGAATATTCAGAATAGCAGCATCAGGTGTTGAAGAATTGTGAAGAACACACCACTTGTTTAGGCTGCACTGGCAGGTGCTCAAGTGCCAGAATTCTCTTTACCTTTCATTTTCATCCCGAAGTTTTTTATATTCTGCTGCCACAGTCTCATGTTTCTCACTTTGCTGCAGCATTTTGTCCTGCTCTGTCTTGAGAACCTTCTCCAGTTCCTCCAGCTGCACTTTCTGTTTCAGCAACTGATTGTACCTGCAAAGACAAAATTTGCAGAATGACCAAAAAAAAAAAAGGAATTTTGACGAAATGGCCTGTTAAAGTTTCAATCTTAGTGATTAAGTGATGGTGATTTTATTCATTCTATATTCTGTATTTTATCAGAGTGACTTCTGCTGACAGCATTTACCTGTCCTCCAGGTCCTTGTGCTCCACCTCCAGGTTTTTGTGAGCAGCCTTGAGGCTGCCATGCTTGGCGATGAGGGACTTGGGACTCGCTAAATCTTAGTGATTAAGTGATGGTGATTTTATTCATTTTATTCATCCTATATTCTATTCTACATTTCATTCATTCTACATTCTATCATTTTATCGAAGTGATTTCTGCTGACAGCATTTACCTGTCCTCCAGGTCCTTGTGCTCCACCTCCAGGTTTTTGTGAGCAGCCTTGAGGCTGCCATGCTTGGCGATGAGGGACTCGTACGTGTTAAATTTTAGTGATTAAGCAACGGTGATTTTATATAATTTGATATTCTATTCCATATTTTATCAGAGTGATTTCTGCTGACAGCATTTACCTGTCCTCCAGGTCCTTGTGCTCCACCTCGAGGTTTTTGTGAGCAGCCTTGAGGCTGCCGTGCTTGGCGATGAGGGACTCGTACTCGGCGGCCTGGCGCTCGTGCAGCTGCTCCAGGCGCTCGTGGTCCTTGAGCAGGGCCTCGTAGAGCCCCTTGAGGTCCTCGCGCTCCTTGAGCACGGCCTCGCTCTCGCTCTCCAGGGCCGACTGCTGGATCTGCAGCTGAGCGTTCTGGTTCATCAGGGACGTGCTCTGAGAGTTCAGCGTCGAGTTCTCCACCTGCAGCCACGACATCTGGGTTTAACCCTCAGAGACCTTCTGGTCGTTCCACTGGCAACCTTTTTGTTGCCATTTCCCTTCAGCACCAAGTTACCTTGCAGAAATGGATCACCAGTGATCCTAATAAAAGCCAAATCTGTGACATGACTAAAATAAAAGGAACTTCCACACTGGCATGGAGATTTATTCTTAAAAAACTTCTGTACTGTCACCATAAAATCTTCATGGTATCCATGCACAGCTTCACCATGAGAGTTCCAACAGGAATAATAGCACCTGGAGGGAACCACCCATCTTCTGTTCTGTGCTCTTTTGTGGAACAGCACCAGTTGTCCAACAGCTATCCCAGAACAGTATTAATGTATATTAATACACTAAAGCCTTCAACATTAGACACTTTAAAAGCTTCAACCAACCAACAACTTCACTTTTTGTGCCCCTGGAGAAATCCCTGGATATCTTAAAGAAATGGTGCTTGTCACCTGATCTGTACCAGTTTCCTTCTCTTTCCTGTTCAAGAGATGAAAACCACAAACTACTGAGCCTTCTAATACCCTCGGGGTATCTATTAAGGAAAAAAAAAATTCCATCTCTCACTCCAGTTCCCGCTGTTACCAGGGAACAAATCCCTTCCTGCTGGAACTGCAGTGCTCTTTGTTACAGATGAGAAAGCTGAACCTTTCACTGGAAATGAAGTCATGTCTGATGGCATGGGTGTGCTGGGAAACTTCCCAGGCTGAATCTGAGTTTGGTTAGGTCAGAATTCCCAGTTACCCTTTTCAGACATCCTCTCCCTTGGCTGCTCCTTATGGGTATCAGGAGGAAGAGAAGAATGAGTTGCCCAGGAAGAGTTTTGGCACAGCCCAGGTAGAGCAGCTCAGTCTGCACTTCAGATTTAGCTAACAGTTCATCACTTTGATTTTCCTGAGCATATTCCACTTGGATTTGCAGCTCATGGAGAATTGCCTTGCCTGAGAAGAAAGGCCTGAGCTGCTGGGCATGAGGCAAAAGAGGAACTACAAAGATTCCTGGGTTTTTTTGATGAAGGGAATTACAAAGTACTCAGAGAGCTCTGAATCCCAGCAATCCCCTCTCAACTGGTTACATGGGATATTTCCATGCCATATCCACTGGCTTTTAACAACCAGAGGAGGCACAGGGTGTGCACCCACGTCCTGTTTCATCATGGCAGCAGAAAGTGCATCCATGGAACAAAAATGTTCTGCTTTCCAGGAAGAGCCAGGAGGAGACTCCAGGCATCTACCAAATGCATTATTTGTTTCATTTAAACAGTCCTTGACATCTTGATTTCCATCAGCCCTCTGTTCTTTCTGACACTCTACTATTTCTGCTGCATTGTGGGGTTTTTATCCTCTCATGAAGGAGTTTTGATTCTTAGAACTTCAAAGAGCATTAAATCCATTAACAAGAATATTTAAAGAAAAAAGATGCATATTTAATAACCCTATTAAACTATAAGGGCAACATCTGAATTTTGGCCAGAAGAGCTGCAGTACTCTGGGGACAACCATTTTGACCACTTCCATGGTCACACATTACCTTCTTAATTGCCTCTCAATTATCCAAATTCAGGTCTCACATATATATGCAGCTTTCCCATTTTCTTTTGGTTTTTTAAAGATCTTCTGTATTTAAGTATCTTGGTTATCCCTCTTAGGTATGGCTTTACTTTTATTTTTTTAGGTATTTATCAAAATAGATATAGAATATGGTTAGACACACTACTTCCCTGGCCTAAACGTATAAATACAATAAAAAGCCCAATGAATCTTGGAAATTGGATAAGACAATCTACTCTACTTCAAAGTATAAAGTCAAGATTTTACATTGGACAAGGGATTAAAACCGATTTCTAATTATTCATCAGCAAACAAACTATTATTTCACTGCTGAGTGAAGATTATTTTCACATCACCTTCTTTCCCATGTCTCTCCAGGAAGCCAAATGTGATTTTAAAGCTAACTATAACGACGTCATTTAAGTTTTCCTTCGAAAAAATCCACCTGATTTTATTTTTGAAAGCAAACAAAGGCAGCATTACCTGCAGCTTGGCATTCTGAGTTTGCAGAGTTGTGTTCTGCTCCTGCAGGGACACAGTCTGTCTCTGCAGGGCCAGGATCTGGGCCTGCAGGTTGTTGTTCTGTGTCTCGAGCTGCTTGAGCTGCGTTTTCAGCGCCTGCTTCTCCGCCTGCAGCGTCGCGTTCTGGGGGGTTAAAACCAAACAAAACCTCAGCTCACAGCTGCTCCAGGAACTCCAAGATAAAACAGAAGTGTTTTCCAGACTTTAGAAAGCAGCAGGACTGCGCAGAGATTTACAGAGTAGGATAAACTTGCAGAACAAACACACTTTGGGGGGATTTATCACCGGGAAAACAGGTAACAGATGTTGGACCTACAGAGAAACAGGAGAGGAACCTCCAGGACAGGGATTATACAGCTGGGATTTGAGAGAGAGAGCTGTGCATTCAAAAGGGCAAATTCAGGTTTTCACATTTCCTTTTTAAATGCCTGTCAAGGGCTTTATGGCATCCCACAGAGCAGAATCCAGCTGCTACATGCACTGTATTTAATTCTTGGGATGGAAACGAGGTGATAAATTAAAGTATCTTAACAGCACCCTCATTTGCATTACTGGAACAGCTCACCACAAATAATTACCACCAGAATGATATTGAAAACACATCTTACATTCCTCTCCACCTCGATTAATCTATCTTTAACTTTCAATAATTCTCTTGTAGTCTCCTGATTTTCTTTCTCCCACTTATTGACAGACTGATTTTCTTCTCCACTTCTTGGAGGAGAATTCTGAACCATCCTTTCCTCTTCTTGTCTTTGCTTGAGAGCTTCGTAGTTCTTCTTCACCTGGAATTGTTTAGGACAACTTAGGTTAGGGTTAGAATTTTCCATTTTGCATGTCCAAATTTATTAATTTATTACCTGACCATGTCCCTTCACAAAGAACAGCATTTACTGTTACTGTATTTGTAAATTTGGTTTTTTCATATGTTTGCAGAGATGATGTACAAATTATTTATGGATATGGAAAGTTTAACCCCAACAAACAGCAGACCTCTTTTTTCTATTTTATTTCAGTGTTTTTAACTGTATCCCCCAACTTTTACACTAAAATTCTATAACCAAGGTGAAAAAATTTCCTTTTTTAACCAATCTACTCAAGCTGCTCAAGGTAGGCCACAAAATGTAGCTGGAAATGACATCTCCAATCAAATCAACTCCAGGTTATTTATCCAGCCACGTTTTCATGGCCAGTGAATAACTCAACAATTTTCATGTGATTTCAACACAGTTTTAAGAGCCTCCACACCTTTGTCTTGCTTTCCAGCACCTGAATGATGCTCATTTCTTGCTGTCTTACCCAAAAAGTGCAGGAATAACAACAGAATTATTACAGAAAAATGCCCTTTTCCTTACTGTTTTCAGTTCCTGACGCAGCTGCTGGTTCAGATTTGTTGATTCTTCCAAACGAGCCTCCAGAGCAGCAATTTTTTCTTCTTTTATTTCCAGAGACTTCTTGAGCGTGGATTCTAATTTGGACTCCAAAAGCTTGTACCTACTGGCCAACAACAAAAAAAAGAGTCTGTATTTTAAAAAATTGAGGTAGAGTCATAGCTACATTCAAACATCCCTGAGTGCTGTGGTCAAATGTGTGAAGACACCTCAGCATCCACAGCGAGGAGAATAAAAATAAATAACCAGAAGATGGTTGTCAAGACAATTTTTGACTCCTCCTTTCTTTTAGAAGATGTCAGACCCAGCAAAAGACCCATTCAGGCCCACCAGGGGGGTGCTGGGTTTCTCTGCATCATTAGTGAGTGGTGCCTGCACTCCCCCTGGCTCCACTCCAGCAAATCCAGCAGGGACCTGAACTCAATTACAACGTGAAGGATTTGGAGAGCAAGGTTTTCATCAGTTCCCATTTCCAGCCAGCTCCAAAGGGGAGGACAGGGAAGGAGATGGAGCACAGAAATGTGCAGGTGCACACTTGTTTAGAGCATCAATGTGCAGATTGCTCACTCAGCCCAGCTGCTGATATTTTAAGATTGTTGCCACCCTTAATGTGCAAAGCTTCCATTTTTAACCCTACTCACAATATTGCAGAGCACCTAATCCCCTCAAAATGTCAATTTGAGAGAGAAGTGGCCAGATTCAACTGTATTCATTTAGAACTGCACAACCTTTATGGGAAATACCAAAACCCACACTCATTAATCACTTCTGAGCAGTTCAGAATCTGGAGAACACCCCACTCCTCCCCACAGCTGGATAAAATAACCCCAACCACTGATATCCCCCCTTTCCAATCCTGGCTGCTGAAGGATCCATCAGTTGAGTGAGGGGAATAAACTGCAGGAGACTCCTGAATGGACAACAGCATCAGATCCAGTCAGGAACTGGAGCAGAAGACCAATGGCAAGAGAATTAATAAGCAGAAAGCTGTCCAGCAGCATCATGCAGCAGGAGGAGAATCTGAGATTTTCAGATATGACAACCAACTCCCAAGGATTTACAGAATAGCAGGCAGCCTGTGACTAGCAGAATATATAGTATTTCATCTTCTTGAGCTGAAGCACAGATTTGGCTGCAAGTAATTCCTGCTACAGAAAAAATGACACAATTCTATACAAAACAGAGGAGAAAAAATAGTAATAGCAGAGATCCAATACCCACTTACACTCTGAACAATGAAAGATGGTATGAATTTTTTTAATGCAGCTGCAAGTTGGGTTATTTTGGATTCAGAGTCAAAATCCATAAATCTGTTGTCCAAGGACAGCAGGCAACAGAAAATGGAAAACACTTCAAAGACATAAAGTGACAGAGCCACCACCAAATTCTGGAGACACTCAAGCACTGGACACTTCCCAGCCAGGAAAAGTGGGAATGAAGCTTCCTTTAGGATTAGAAGGAAATGGTTGCAAGGAAGGAGTGAGACACTTTAAGGTAATCACTACTGATAAAAACCATTTGTGTCAGACAGGCAGACAAAAAGGAAAAAAAACCTACTTTGAGCTAATTATCTTTTACTGCTACTGTTGCTGCTGCTGACTAGAGCATAAAACATTTTAATTACAATTAACTCTATCTCCTGACATACTTCAGTGAGTCTCTTAGCAACAAAAAGTGGCAACTCACTGTCACAGTCAGCTGAATGTGAAAGCACATCAACTAATTCATTTCCAAAAATATCCAGTTCCTTTCTGGGTCCATGAGTGTGCCTTAAAAACCTAAGAGCATGCACAGAACCACTTTATGAATAAAAAAAATCCTCATTTGTCCTCTTGGCCTTTCTCACCTGTCATCACTGCTCTGCTCATCGTGCAGGAGACGCTCCTTGTTCAAGCCAATCTTTTCCAGCTCGTGGGCCAGTTTTTCTAGATCATTGTTCATCTGTTGAGTCTTCAATTTCTCATTCACCAAGTCCTTGCACAAAAAAAAAAAACTACAGTCACTGTTTTAAGCTAAATAAAATAATGTAGTCTTAGTTCTGGGATGTTTTAATCACTGCACAACTGGAATAATTCAACTTTAACTCTTCTTCCAGTTGTAGGCATTATGTTGTAAAATAGGATTTCTCTGTGCTCTCTCCACTTCCCTTCAGAATTTCCCTTTAAATTTGGTTTGGAACATGACAGTGAAAGGGAAACATTCCAGCAATGAGACATTCTTCCTACTCAGGACTATCAGTAAATAAATTTTGATTATCTAATGCATAAAGGTATTAATAGTGCACAGATTAAAGCAGAAAAAAATCCCCAAATCAGAAACCCAGCTAGAATTTCTGTGCATTATAAACAGATTATGGTGGGAGTGGGAACTGCTCTGTATTTACCTCTCTCAAAGTGACCAGGGTTTTCTTATCAATGGTGGCTCTTTTCACCAGTTCCTTGTTTTCCTTCTCCAGTTCTTTCAGGCGCACACACGACTCTTTATACACAACGATTTCTTTAAATAGAGATTTATTTTCCCTTTCCAGATTGCTGATTTTGACATTATTTTCTTCTAAGGTGTTATCTTTAATTTCTGCTTGCTGTCTAAGCCTTTTATTTTCCTTTTCCAGCTGTTTCTTATCCTTTTCCAGTTGAGAAGTTTCTTGTTCTAACAACTTATTCTCCTTTTCCAGCTGCTCCAGGCGCTTACTGGAGATTTTTAACTCTTCCAAGTTCTTTTGCAGGGTCTGATTTTCAGTCTCTAAATCTTGCAATTCGCTCTCTAACTGCTGAATCTTCTTATTGCTGTTTTCCAGGGCTTTCTGTAGCCTTTGGTTTTCTGTGTCCAGGCCTTGGTAACTGACTTCCAAGCGTTCAGTCTTTTTAAAAGAGGCTTTCATCAGCTCAAGGCTTTTTTTGAGCTGCTCCTTTTCACTCTCCAGCTCCTTATTTTCTAACTGTAACTGTGCCACTTTCATGCTTGTACACTTCAAGGATTCAATTGTCCTCCGTAACTCTAAATTTTCTTCGTCCAGTTGGGAATTCTCCTTTTCTAAGGATTCTAATTGAAAAGTGAGGTTTTTCAGGCTATCCAAGGTTTTTTTCAGCTTTCTGTTCTCTGTCTCCAGGTCAGAGTTCTCCTGTTCTAAGGCCTCGATCTTCTCACAAGTGATTTTTAGGTTGGTGATTTTCTTCTGTAATAACTCATTTTCCTTCTCCAGACGATGCAGCTCGTTCTCTAATTCTTCTGCCCTCTCCCCTTTCTCTTTGTAGTGTTCCAGCTCTTTCCTGATTTGTTTTTTTTCAAATTCAATCTTATTTAACTTACTGCTGGTCTCCTTGATAGACTCATGGAGGATTTTATTTTCCTTTTCAATTTCTTTCATTCTTGCCTCAGCACTGATTTGTGAGCGCTGCCTTAGAGAAGCCACAGTTTGATTCAAGTGTTCATTTTCTTGTTCTAAGAGTTTAATCTAATTTGGGTAGAAAAATGGTCAAATGATAAACGTGCCAATAAGGAATTGCTTCCATATATAAACTAAAAGATACTCATCATATTTACCTTTTAAGTTAAAGAAAATATCTTTCTCTGCTAATATTTATGTGAAGAATTACAAACATTACTTCAAGTTTGATGACAAAGTAAATCTTCAAATCTCTTCCTCTTGATTATTAATAGATAAACATAAACCCAAATCTAATAAAGCACAAATCAAAGGGAAGCTTTACCTACTTCCTAGCAGATTTAGTTTTCATTTGTGTTTACCCTTGTTTGAATTGTTTTTTCTTACACTCTGATTTCCAGAGCTGTGTGTCCACAAGAACAGGACTGCAAAAAGTTATAAACCAAACCTCAGATGGAGGGAGGTGTGGGAGCCATAAAAATCTCTTTATTTCATTTGGAAAAAGTTGAGGAGATGGGTGGGAGGTGAGGGAATCCTGATCACAGTCAACAACAATTTGAGAACTGATTTCTGAGGCTGTTCCAAACCAGCTTCAGAATAAGTAAATCATACTGGAATTATATTCCTAGGAAACATTTTCCCAGATCTAACTCAAATATAAAGGCAAAACTTCAATGTTGATTTTCAGTATTTCTTGACTTTTTAGGTTGCTCCAAATCATTTGGAATTATTTGGGCATGAAACACCAGACAGCAAAATCCAGCAAAACTGTTTGGATCAATATTTAAGTGTACACTAATAACCCAGTGTAAGGGATGTTTCAACAATAAACAGTTTGGGAGAAAAGCAAAAGTGCTGCTTGCAATGAAAAACAGACTGAGAAAATTATAGGCTGTTCTTCCATAGTGAAATCTGAATGGAACTATTAATTACAGATCCACAGCTCTGCTCCCAGCACTGACAAACTGCTCTGGAATATTCACCACAAACTCATTCACAGGTGCCTAAAAACACAACTCTGCAGCACCTGGCATGGCACTGAAGTGCTGTCCATGAATTCTGCTTCTGTAATCCCAATCCTACAAAAAAATCCTGATAAATGCCTCCATGATTTTGGATGAGATCAAGTGAACCTCCTACAGTCGACTCCAGTAAGTGTCAGCATAGGATTTTGGAAGAGATATGGAAGATACTGTTGACCCTTAAGTGTATTATTTTTAAGTAGAAATAGTCCAACTAAAATATAAGTCCTAAAACAAGATATGTATCTTTAAATGAAAGTAAACTTCCCATGCCAAGCTTTTTTTTTTTCCCCCCTCCCATTTTCTTTCCTTCTGGAATTTCATTTACTGATTAAACAGGGCCTTTAAAAATATTCAGCATTTTTGAAATATAATATTCTGCATTTCAAAAGACTGTACTTTAAATTAAACTGAATGGCCTTGTCATCAGGAGGTATAAATAGAATTAATAAAAGCTAAAGGCAGCTCTAATTCTGAAGGAGTGAATTCCTCAATCTGGGACTTGCAGAACTCTTTTTCCTGGTGGCTGCTCTGCAGACACCTCAGAAGGTGCCAGTGTTGTCCATCAGGCACAGGCACATCTTTTACAAAGATTCACATGCCAGTTTTTGGCAGCCACAAACCAATCCAGGTGGGCACAGCAGGAAGCCATCCCAGTGCAGGACAGAATTATGGAGCTGGAATTCCCATCAATACTCCAACATCACTCCATGCACTGCCAGCTGCTGGGACCTGTTCTCCTCCTCTGGGAGCTGGCTGGCCTCCCTCCAAAGTTCCCAAATTTCTCTCCTGCCTGAGCTCCACCCTTCAAGCCACTCCAGGAGCGTTACAAGCACCACAAAGCTCTGAAGCCACCAGGAAAGCCCCAGCCAGAAATGAGTCACGTCTCTCACTGCCTGCAGCTCTCAGCAAAGCTGTTTTCCTGCAGGAACCTCCTTCTGCAGCAAATCCACTCCATTTACAATCCCTTCATGTCTGTAAAATCCTACAAAAGCAGAGCAGCAGAGCACAAAGCAGCATTAAAACTTTGGTTCTGCTACTCACTTGTCGCTCGGAGTTCTCTCGGAGTGCTTCAAGTGTCTTTTCAAGCTGGGCTTTTTCTTTCATCAAATCTTTACTCTGATTTTGACTGTTCTGAAGACTTTGTTTCTCTTGGCTGATTTCATTCTCCAGCTCTTCAAGCTGGGAAGAGAAACAAAAGTTTAAAATGTACTTAAAAATGACAGTATTAGCTGGGTTGAAGGCACCCTCATAGAAATGAATAAAGAAGCTTAAGGGAAAGAATAAAACAGAAGTCTCTAATCTTTAACTGAAACATTAATTTCTTCTGGGAATACACTGACTCCTGCCAGAATTTTCTCCCTGGCTCAGAACACTGTATCTGTAAAGTACTTTAGTGTAAAAAAAGGGTCAGATTTTCTCAGGCTCTGAGTATTTCCTCAAGCATCTCTTTTTTCTCTTAAAATTCCATTTTAGTAAGATTTATACTGCTCCTCCAAGACCCTTTTAACTTAGGAAGGTTCAGTGTTGTTTGATCTTACTTAACTATCTCAAGAGATAATTAAGATGATTCTTTGGGAATTAAATACATGAGTTTGTTTTGTCAAATGGTTTAAACTAGCAGAGAGCAAAACTATTTAAAATTTAAAATACCCAAGCATGATTTCTCTGTCACACTGAAGTGGTAACAAGTTAACCTGAACAATATTTGTGTGTTTCTTGCACCTATTCCTTTCTTTTGTACCTCCCAGCTGCCTTTTGGGCACAGCACAGAGGCTGCTCCAAAAATTCCAGCTTCTTAGGATTCAGAAATCTTATGGAAGCATGGAATACAGCAGGGATTTCATTAATTTTCTTTCTTTTTTTTAAATTATCTCTTACCCACTCTAAGAATAGTCTTTCACCTGAAATAGCTGCTGAAGTCAAAGCTTTTTCAGGAACTTTAGACATTTTCACTCCACTGTAATTAGTCCCAGCCTTTTTTTTTTTTCTTCTAATTTTTATTCTCTATAAATACCACTGACTAAATTATTCTATTTGATAAATATAATTTGAGGAGTAAAGTATTATAGTTCAGCACAGTTAAAGCTGACAAACTCCCCTCTTGAGGTGTTTATCAATTCCTTGACCCACCTTCTCCTTTCCTCAGCTAAAATGAGGACACAGGACCAAGTTTTCAGCTCAGACTCATCACTCACTCTCCACCTCTGCACTCACACTTCCTTCTGCTTCATAATTACCAAAATTAATGCTCTCCAGTATTCTAAACCACTTTCATTACTCACCATATCCTCAATATATTATTATTTTTCCCCTCACTGGTCTAACACCTTTCTGAATAGACAGAAATAAACTGGTCACACTGTCACATAATAAAAAAGAGAAAAACCTCTTGGAGGTGGTTTTATTTTTCACCATAAACCTACAAACACTCTAATTCCACTCAGACCCTTGTAATGCCTTACCCAAAATAACAGCAATTCATAATATTACCATTTAGGAAGAAAACAGCCCAGAACATCAGGCAGCTCTCCCTCACACAATCCAAGCACACCCTGACCTTTACCTTCTTGCTAAGTCTTTGGTTTTCTTTTTCCATTTTCAGAATCCTTGAACTGCTGCCTTCCACAGAGCCCACTGCACCTTGCAGCTCTTCCACTGTCTTCAGCAAACTTTGGTTTTCCATTTCCAGCTTCAGTAACCTGCTGGATGTCAGCTCATTCACCTCATGGCCCAGTGACTTCTGGGGCACTGCAGGAGAAAAACACCAGCATTAAAATCAAAGGTATTATTTTATTTGTCTGCATTTTTAAACTTAGAGGATTTAACATCTTTTGAAGGTCCTTCCAATGATCTTTAATCACCTTCTTGATGATCAGAGCTGGTCAGGATTGGAAATATTAGAAATTAAAATATGTTCTACTCTCCCACAACTCAGGATGTATCTCCAAATTCCACAAGTGCCTAGCAAAGAATTCAGTTTATATCCAAGCATGTTTTACTGGAAAAGTCAAATCTTTTACCACAGCTCTTCTCCTGAAGTTTGAGACCAGCAAAGCAAGAAGACTCATGATCTGTGCTGCAGAGTACAGAAATCTGAATGGCAAAATAATGTCATTTCAAGGTATTTATGGGGTTTACACCACGATTTAACTGAACAAGACCCACAAGAACAGACTTCTCATGTAGGCTGTATCTCCATGCATACATGGGAATCAGCATTTAATTTCCTAATGCTACCCAGCCTCTGAGATTGCCATTTCAATAATTTTTGCAGGTTTTAACTTGGTTTACCTTCAGAAAGTTCAGTAGTCCTGTTTATCTGCTCCAGCTCCCAGCCAAGATGCAAAGATTCATCCATACTTTGTTTCTGAGCCATTTCCAGGGTCATATTTTCCTCCATGAGCTCCTCAATCTTCTTTCTGTCCATGTCACGCTCCTTGAAAATTATTTCACAAGTTAAAATTATTCCACACGTTCAAAGTTTGCATACATGCAAAGTTTTATTATCTATAGTCTTCTATTAATATCTATATTCTATTATCTTTATTATGTTGCCACAGGGAAGGGGAAGGTGCTTTTTCTGATCTGCCTAGACAGAGAGATGGGGAGAAGCTGGCAAAAGTTGGGAGAACTTTAAAGGGAAGAGTAAAAAGAAGATTACAAAGAACCTCTTCTCCTCAACACAATATTTAAGTGACAATTGTTCCACAACAAAAAAGTTAATCTTACTGCTCTTGAATCTCTGCATTTATCATCACATTCCTTCTCCTCTCTGACAATTTGCAGGTTTTTATTAAAAATGGAAATTAAATTCAGTGTGGATCAGCTGCCTTTGCCACCCTCTCCTGACACTCACCATCTCCATATCGTGCAATTTAGCTTTTAGTTGTAAATTCTCTTTTTCTAACTCGTGCAGTTTATCCGAGCGGGCTCGGGTCCCCTCTAATTGATCTTCCAACATTGTCTTGGTTTCTAGCAACACTTGATTGTCTTCCTTTAACTCCTGCAAAAATGGAGCAACAACAACAAATAAATCCCAAACCAGAAGCATTCCCCTGCTCATACAAACTTTGATACACATCACAACCAGTTTCAGAAACCTAAACTAAAACTGGGAGCAGGAACAGAGTTTTTATTAAAAGTACATTCACAGCAATTCCACATAAATGCAACTTATTAATCTCTGTGAGAGTAAAATTTGACATAAATTAAATGAAATACTCCCTAAGCCATTAAGAACTAATAAGGTGTTGATAATTATAATCAAACCACCAGAATCTCTGTCATTTGGGCAGTGATCTGGAAAGAAGTACTGCATGTACAGCCCAAAATTAGGTTTATAGGCTACTGGGCCCAAAGTCAGGCCATGATGCTGAAAATGCATCCACAACCTTAAAATACAACCAGGCACTCTCAAAGGGCCTGAGCAGCTTTAATTTTGGTACAGAGAGGATGTTTTAATAGCATCTGATGAAAGTAATGCGTGAAATACGTAATTGGCAACTTTCCTCATGATATAAAGACAAAACTTTTCAAACTTCAGCACAGTCAGCTGCAAAATCTGAAAAAGATCACACAAATATCCTTCATACTCTCCCCTACACAAATATTAACTCATAATTATTATGAAGCAAACCTAATTCATTAAATATCTATCTGTACTGAAGCATGTCTGAAATATCTGATAGTTTACAAGCTATGAAAACACAAACAATTTTAGGGGGTTTATTAGCTTAAACATTCTGTGAAAATGAAACTTCCACTGTTGTCAAATCCTGTACACTAATGTGTTTTCCTTTACTAAGTTTTATACCATATGGCACTTGCCCATCAAATTTGGCATTTACAGACAGAATGATGGCCTGATAAATTCCTGCATGTTGATTTGTTTCCTAAATTACTAATTCATGCCAGAACTCTAAGCTCCCCTTGCCAGGTGTTGGTACATCTTTTTTTAGTGTATTTTATGCCATTGTCCTGTAATCATTTACATGAACAGCCTTCCATTTCCTCAACACTTGACTTAGAAAATTGCTTTTTTTTTAGGAGACCTACAGGAGAAGGGAATTATTGTATTTAGAGCATTTTTTGAATTAACTCCTCTGCAGGTTTCTCAATCCATCCTTCACAGAGGCTTCTACTTCCATGCCAGTAGGTATGGAGACAATTCCCAAAAAACTGCCATTTGTCACAAAAACCTGACTGCCACATCCCAGAGCAATAAGCCACAACCCTTTCTCCCATCACAACGCTTTCATCTCCGGAATGAAAGCATTGCAAAACTCAGAAGAAGCCCCAGCCAAGAGAAGAATGGTGCTGCTGGCTGATTTTCCCCTGGATTTCTTCACCTCCACCCTGGCTTTGTAGAACTCGATGTCGTGGAGCCTCTCTTTGTAGCGGCTGACTTCGCTCTCCAGCTTGTCCACGCGGATCGCCTTCTCCCGCAGCGCGTCCAGCTCGTCCCTGTACACCCTGGCAGAGCGGGCATCCGACAGCAGGTTCATGTTCTGGGACACAGGGACACACAAAATGGCCTTTATCTTCTTTCTGGCTATTTTTTAGTTTAGTTTTCCATTTTATATTTCTTTTCTTTTATATTTATTTAAATGCGCCAGGCGGTATTTCCTGATCGGACTAAAATGTTTCTTATTTTTATGACAAACTCTGAGTTTTACAGCACCTTAAACTGACAAACTAAAATGGAGAGGTATTTCTTTCCTTACAAGGCCTTTTAAGGGCAAATTGTCTAATTAAGAGAAGCTACCTAAATTTTTTTTATTCTTAACCTAATTACTAACTACCTGTGGTCTGCAATGCGGGCTTTTTGAGTCAATTACACAAAACCACCTGAGGAGGAAAAGGAGGAGGAAATTAAGTATGAATACTTAAGCATTAAGAAAAAAGTGGTGAATTGTTCTGGTGGTGGCAACTTTCCTTAAAATAATCAAATGATTAAACCCACACCTCTTGCTGAAGTCTCTTCAGTTCAGCTTCCATCTGTTCCAGCTCTTGTTTGCAGTCAAGCAGCTGCTCAGTCTTTTCCTCACTTGAAGGAGAAAACACAAACCAGTTAAACATGGCCATGAATCCTGCTAATGATCACCAGCTTTGGGGAAAAAAATGCTGAGATTTCTGAGGCTTCCACCTTGAACCCCAAATCTCAGGGACATCACAGTGCAAAATTTAGGTTTGCCATTTTGATTTAGCCCTTTTATAGTTCTGTGATTTTTCCTTTTCCTACAGAGAAGAATTAAGGGTTTTAGGTGTCTTGACTCAATTGAAGAAGATACTGCTTAATGAGCTCAGTAATTTCATGAAACACACAATGAATTTTAATTTTATGGAAACAACACAGTGTCTGTTTTAGTCTACTCAGAAACCTGTGAAAAAAAAATTTGACATAGAATGCTACAATTCTTACAGGACTCATTCTTAACTTCCAACTCATTTCCCAATCCTTAAAAAAATGAGTTTGTTAAACCACAAGTGCAAAGGAAATACTTAATTGTCTCACAGACAAAGAACACCTTTTGGTGCTCAAAACTGCACCTCAGAACAAACAGTATTTGCTGTTGAAAAATCTGCCAATATTGAATATTCTTAAAAGATATATTGCATATTCAAATGTGTTACTATATTATTCCACATTTTGGAATACAAGTAAGAAACAAAAGTAGAAAAGGGAGAAATAAGAGAATTTAATGGACTGAATTGTATTATACTGTCTCAAAGCAATCACACCAACAAAAAATAAGTATACTTTAAACAAAACTAGAGCAGTTGCTTTTAAAAATGAGCCAATTTCACCATGAATGATCTTTTTGGAAAAGGTCACTGAGCCTACAAGCACAGGAGGCTCAGCTCTGCACATCTCAGTGCAACATCCCTGTCTCAGCTTTCCCCCTCCAGAAGTGCTCAGAAACCAGGCACAAACACAAATTTATTCCTGATTTCTGTAACTTTTCCATCAGCATCCATGCTCCTGTTATTGTTCTACGTGGGAACACACAGAACAACACTCAGAACACGAGGTGTGCAATTTCCAGCTTTGGAGTTTCTGTATTGCCTGGTTTGCATCCAACTGAAAAATAATCTTTACAGACCTTTTAAATGAAATTACATCAGCTACACTGTATATTAAACCAGGTATGAAGGTTCACTGCCAAAACCAGATTAGAAATAAATTTTATGAGTATTTTCAAGTCTGGAATTAATGTAATTTTAAATTTATCAAAGAGATGCAGCATTTAACACTAAATGCTGCAGACTGAAGTTAATCCATCCAAGTCTGGTATTTTAAGATACTGTAAGGGAAATTATTTACCAACTGAATTCAAATAAATGTGCAAAATGTGGACTGTTCTGAGCCATCAGTGTTGCCCTAATTGCACGCTTCAGCTACAGACTGGAGAGGATTGGACTAAATTATACAGAACATACCAGTGTTCACTGTTTAGGCTATCTATTAACTGTCAATCAAACTAATAACAGCAATTTTTTCACTAATTTTCTTGGTGCAGCTGTTTATAGAATATCCTGGGCGGGCTCATTGCAGGAGACACATAATAATACAGACATCAGGAAAAAAGAGCCCCATCTTTTGTCCTCTGCTCCTCATCAAGACCACGCTGGAGTGGGGGAAGGGGATCCTCAGAGTAAATCAACAAGATCCTTAATCCAGCCAGCTAGAAATGATCTGATCAACAAACTCTGGGAATTGTGACTTATGTTGCCCTCAGCTTGTGATTTAATTTACCTGTGTCCTCTCTCCGTTGTTGAATAAAAAAAAACAACTTTATTTATGCTGTTTCTACACGTATTAAATCTCAGATTGAGCATTTTAATTCAAAACACACACACACTTCACTCTGCTAAAAGAACTGACACATTGCTACAGGGAGAAGCAGATTCTCCACAGGTCTGGCATTGATCTTCCCTTTAAACAACTCCTCATTCTGCTAGATTTGCTCCTTGACTATGAAGACAAAGTGCCCTCAGATACCAGCATGAGCAGGAGCAGTTTTCAGGAGCAAGAGCTGTGCAGACAAGAAATCTTTTAGACAGGAACAAAGAGATGGGAGACATGAAAGCATTCTCATGGAAATTTTTTGTCCTATCTACAATGAATTCATACCATGAATTAACCATAGGTGAGTATTTCTTGTTGGAAATAGGAAATCATGCTAATCATGCTGCTGAGAAGGAATCACCTCCAGGTGATTTAATGACCACCTGGTTTGAGAACAAAATGCTGTGATTTGGGAGACTTCCACCTTTAATCCATGATTTCAGGGACATCAGAGTGCAAAATTTAGGTCAGAACATCATTATGAATACAACCAGAGACAAAAAGTTGTATCTGTCCCACGGCTCCACGAATCTTGTATTATACAAACAAATCCCCTCCTGGGGAGCAGTAACTCTAAAAAGCACTTGAAAGGATGAAGAAGTGGCATGAAGAGGACTAGGAGGAAGGATGTGAGCGTGGATTGGTACTCACAGCTCCTGCCTGAGCCTCCTGATCTTGGCCTTGGCGTCGGCCAGCTCCACGCTCAGGTGCTGCCGGCTCTCGGTGCGCTTCATGCCGGGGGAGCCGCAGGGCGACTGCGCGGCCGAGGCGTGCGGCAGGAAGCGCAGGCAGTCCCGCTCCTCCGACAGCTCGATGATGGTCTGGGGGAGAGCACAGCCAAAAATGCACAGTGCCACTCAGAGCCAGCCCTGGGTGTGCCATCCACACCTAACACTGCAGTGGCACAACAACCATGGCAAGGTTTGGCTGTCAGGGAACAGCTCTATGCCTAAAGCAAAGAGCCGCAGCCCTTGACCAGGACCTTCCGCCATTTTAACTTTTATTTTCCACCTCAGACTTTTAATCCCACAAAATGACCACTGCTCAGGTTTTGAAGAAGACCTCTAAGAGCCACAGCTCCTGACCAGGACCTTCTGCCATTTTAACTTTTATTTTCCACCTCAGACTTTTAATCCCACAAAATGACCACTGCTCAGGTTTTGAAGAAGACCTCTAAGAGCCACAGCTCCTGACCAGGACCTTCTGCCATTTTAACTTTTATTTTCCACCTCAGACTTTTAATCCCACAAAATGACCACTGCTCAGGTTTTGAAGAAGACCTCTAAGAGCCACAGCTCCTGACCAGGACCTTCTGCCATTTTAACTTTTATTTTCCACCTCAGACTTTTAATCCCACAAAATGACCACTGCTCAGGTTTTGAAGAAGACCTCTAAGAGCCACAGCTCCTGACCAGGACCTTCTGCCATTTTAACTTTTATTTTCCACCTCAGACTTTTAATCCCACAAAATGACCACTGCTCAGGTTTTGAAGAAGACCTCTAAGAGCCACAGCTCCTGACCAGGACCTTCTGCCATTTTAACTTTTATTTTCCACCTCAGACTTTTAATCCCACAAAATGACCACTGCTCAGGTTTTGAAGAAGACCTCTAAGAGCCACAGCTCCTGACCAGGACCTTCTGCCATTTTAACTTTTATTTATTTTCCACCTCAGACTTTTAATCCCACAAAATGACCACTGCTCAGGTTTTGAAGAAGACCTCTAAGAGCCACAGCTTTTCTGCTATTTTAAGTTTTAGTTTTCACTTTGGACTTTTAATCCCACAAAATGACCACTGCTCAGAATGGACTGGGTAATGAAAGGTGTGAATTCTTTGAAAACCACCAGCTGTTGAAAATAAAGATAAAGTTGGATCTCTAAATGAAGTCATGTTCTTCAGTGAGCAGCAGCATCCTTGACAAGTAAATAAAGCATCAGATCTATAGGAATATTCCTATTTTCCCTGAAAAATAATAAAATTCTTTCACCTCCCCCACATTTTCCCCCATAAATAAAGGTATTAGGCAAACATGAACATGTTTCATAGTTTGAAGTATTTTTCCTTTGCTTTGCACAAAGGCATCACCCCGATCCTCTACCCTCTGTTTTGCTCCTACCAAGGCTGTGATCTGGAAAAACTTTCCAAGGAATATCTGGAATAATTCCAACACTGACACATCCACTCTACTGAAGGGCAGATCTGAGACCACCAAGATGATTCACAACTCGGAATTGTTATTAAATACAGTTCTGTTCCTTGATTCTAACACAGTTCCACAACTGCTCCTGATGAGAAGCCTGCAGAACCTCCTCTGCTGCTATGGATTCTGCTTTATCCCTCTCAAAGCTGGACAATGGGAACAGAACAGGCAGCTTTCAGGGACTGGCTTGCCAATTGATGGGTTATTGATTCCTGGTAAATGCAGCTGATACAGCTTTGGATTCTCTGTTTTCAGCTACTGATGAATGGTCAAGTTGTTTCCCACTCTGGCTGTGTGGAAAAGATCACCTATTATCTTCCCTACTTTATCTTCCCTACATTATTTAACAAATATGCACAAAGGACACAACATGCTGGCAGTCAGGAATCCTTGCTTTAACACATCAGCAGAAAATTAAACTGTTAGTTATAAAAATCCTGAGCTGCATTATCTCAAAAAAAAAAAAAAAAAAAAAAAAAAAAAATTTTTTGTTCCTTTTAACACCCAACCCCCACCC
>VXBI01000717.1:141456-164160 GCA_013397375.1 Toxostoma redivivum
AGGCTAAAATAACAAAAAAAAAAAAAAAAAAAAAAAAAAGAAGATTTTTGTGTTCCTCTTAAGCACCAACCCACATCCATACCTCTGAGTGCTCATCTCTTTCATCTATAAGTCTTTTTAAATGCAATGCCATATTTTTCAGGAGAGGCTCAACATACTCTTGTGTCAGCACAATCACATCCATCCACTGCAGGTCAAACACATTTTCCTGATTATGAGTTACCTACATGGAGGGAAATGAAAGAGAAAAAACATCCTCTTGAAATTTTAAGAGTAGAAAGGAAGCATAAAGAAAACAAAGTTGCAACTCTACAGGTTAAATTCTCTGGACAAGGTTTGAAAAATAATTTTAAATCTATTTAATTGTATGTAAAGGAAGAGTTTTTTGCCTGCCTGGAAGCAGCACCGTGTCCTTTTGGCAAGGCTGACAATAAAATTATAAATTACCTACCACATACATTTGATTGGAGTTATGTTTTATAAAGAATTTTGCATATAAAGATTTCACTGAACCAAATTTGCTGTATGTAACTAAGAAATCCATAAAGCAACAAACTTGCTTTCTGGTACTGCTCTAAAAATATAACCCAAAAATGCTCCATCATGAAATCTTCTTGTGAATCAAGTGAAAAAATCAAGCCTTTTTTGCTTACTGCAACCACTCAATATGCAAATCACATATGTGATTTACTTGCCATTGAACACGTGCAACTCCCTTTCCTGCCATACAAAATTCCATCTCAAAAAAATCCCCAAAATTAAAAGCAAAAACCCCCCAAAATACCTCCTGAATATGGGCTGCAACAGCTGCTCTGGTATCAAAATCCAGACTTTGGATTCTTTCAATAAATTCTTCTTTTTTCTGGCACTAAAAATAGAGATAGCTATTTTATATACATTTATATTTACAATCACAAGTATTTTCATTCTTCTTTTCTATTTCTAAGAGCTGATATTGCAGTGGTCACATGGTTAGTAACTTTCAACATGAATTAAATGATACAAGGAAAAGCAAGTTGAAATGGGACAAGGAAGAGGTTTTTTAAAATTGCTACTTATTCAAATTCTGTGATAGTTTATTAAATACATGAAATGGTGCAGTGAGTTAATTTTCAGTGCTTTACCATTTCCTTTCTTTCTTTACAATATCAGGTAAATTAACACTATTGAAATTAACAACCCATTAGAAGAGTATTTGTGCAATAACAGGTGTAGGACTGTAGCCATTTAATTAAAATTCAGAATATTTCAATTTTTCAAGGAAAGTAATTGTACCACCAAAGGAAGGAAAGTTTTCTACCACCCCAAGTATTAAAATAGCAAGAAAAGAGATCAGTAACTCAAAAGTTCCATAGAGACAAATATAATTAAACTCACCTGAACTGCACAACCAAGCAAAAGCAGAAGGAGCTTTTTTACTTCTTCAGTACCTGGCTCTAAGAAGAAAACAAGAAAAAATGGTAATTTTTTCTGTAAAATTCTAATTAGAGCTTCCTCCCCTATACCTCAGAAAACATGAGGTTTTCTCATTATTTCCATATCATTTATTTATCATTTCACCTAGTTTAGAAAACAACCAGATGAGCTTTCAGCTCAGTCCTTTTTTCCATTTAACTGTTGACTTCCAGTTACCAAACACCTTAACAGCCATAAGGATTTCAAGTGGAAGAAAAAAAATCAGCTTTTAAAAAGCAAGACTTCAGAGTGACTTTTTAGAAGTGCTTTGGAGACCTACAATCAAGTTTTCAATGGTAATCTCAGGTATCTCAAGATAGTTACAAAAGTGCTTAAATTATCTGCCACTCCCAAGCTGGAAGAGTTTAGGTGACAAGTTCATTTCAATTCCTTACAAAGCTGTATTAGATATTCATCTGCACATCCAAAAAATCAAAATGTATTTCCAAATCTGGCCTTAAGCATTTTAATCTCCTAAAGAAGCTTAAGTTAAAGAACTCTGTTTTACAGATTAATAAAAATGTTCCTTACTTTTTACGTTCACAGTGTCCTCATCTTGCTACTAAATATAGAAATAAATTCTATATCTAGAACATAAATGCCATGAAGCAAATGCTTCAAGGATGACAAAACAGTTCAGGCATTGACTCAAGCTGCTGCTTTTGGAGGGAGCTACATAATGTGTATAATCCCAATGAACATGGAATATTGCAATTTTTCAAGAGGTTCCTCAGGTAGATAAATACATTGCAAAAAACATGGACTCAAATGGGAGATTTTTGATCATTTCTTCACACTTCTTGTATCCCAAAGGCTTGAGCTGTCAAGGCTTTTACGGAGAAATAGAAAAAGCATCAAGGAATGCTTCAGCTGAAGAATTCCTCCTGGCTGTGTCTTTATTGGTATCAATAAAGGTTAACATCCTAGCCTACATTCACTTATCCCAATAAATTAATCACACCTTTTAAGTTTTTAAGCAATCCCTGAGCTCCTCTTCACTCTTCATCTCCTGACTGCCTGAATATTGATTGCTTGTCTCTCCCCCACATTCCCTGAAGGAACAGGGCAAAATATTGAACCATCTCAGCTTCCCCCATCTTCTGTTTTTCTTCTTTTGCTCCAGTACAAACATAGAAATAGGCAATTCTCTTCTACACCCTTCAACCTGCTGCTGAACTTTGTCCCTGCCCTGTGCTGATTTTTTTTGATCTTTTACCTTTATCCCTGCCTTTCACACCCTCTGCAGGCTTCCATCCTCCCCTGCCTTGCTCCCTGAGGAATATGAACTTGTTTTCATCTTTCCCCTTCCCCTCTGCCTCATCATTATCCCTCTGTAATTTAATTTAACATTTACAGTCACAGGCTGGAGCTCTCCTCCAGTTTTCTCCTCCAACTGCATTCCTGCCAATCAGCTCAGGAAATATTCCTGATAAAATCCATGTTTTACCAAATCTCAACTCCAGCCTTCTCCCTGCATTTTCCTCCATGAGCCAACTGCTCTCTGGTATCTGCTCCTGCCATCTGTAATTTGGCACCTTCTGGGATTTCTCTACTAATCATTCCTTAAGTGCAAAGGGGGAAAACTGGGAGATATCCCTGTGAAAAATCACACCCCTAGCCTAAGTTTTAGTGCACCAAATCCAAGTCTTTATCAGGGAATTGATTTTTACTCTGGAGCTTGCCTTGATGCAATCAGATTTACACAGCAAGTGTCTCCAAAGGTCACTGAGGTTTTATTTCCCTGCAGCTGCCCAAAAAAGCTTAAAAATCCATGTAAGGATGAGCTCCTTTTCCAAGCTGACACAGCAAGAGCAGTCCTAACTCTCAAAGGGGAAAGGTTCTGGACAGAACCCAAAGGAACAGATCTAAATTCTACTTCAGACCAAACTCTGTGACTCAACTCACCTTCAAGAATGTTGTCCAAACATAACAATTTTTTTTAATGTGACGGCTACACTACAGCAAAGTCCACATTTTCTCACAAATCCGACAAAAGCCCCACAGAAGAGCAAAGCACATATCAGCAGAGCTGCCAAACCACAGATCCCAAAAGACAAAGACACCTCCTTCAAAATGACCAAACCATAAAATTGAATGTATACAACTGAATGTAGTATTATCTCTGTGGGGTTTGATAAAATAAATGTCATCTTATACACAATATTGGTAAGACATTTTCTCTCAGTATCTTGAACAGAATAAAAAGTGCCACTACAAAACAATACTATGACCTGGGCTTTTTAAAATCTGTTTTTCCAGTAAGTCTGGTTTCTAGGCAAATCTATGGAGGCAAGAAAGTCTGGAATCAAAATTATAAAAGCAGGATGCATTCTGTTCTTTTGGAAAGGAAGAGACCACATTCACACTTCTTGGTGCATATGACAGCAGCTGCACATATAAAAACCGAAAAAGCTGTGACCTCAGAAGCAAAAGCAGCAATATTCAAAAGCAGAAAGTAAAACCCAAAAGAATTCAAGCAAGGTACCTAAAGAGGTGGGGAATGTGCAGATGGGATATGGAAAATACCAATGTTATGAGCCCTGGGACTGGGAAGTGAGGAAACACAGATGGTTCTTCTGGCTCATGAGGAACCCCGTCCCACAGACACGCAAGGGTGGCAGAGAAGAAATAAAAACAGCCAGGGGAAGCTACACAGCCTGTTAGAGCAGTTCCTGACCTCTCTGCTGAGGTGTCAGAACGTCAGGAGGACAACACCTGGGACACATGAGACCCAAGGAAATAAATTCTGCCCAATCCACAGTGGCTCCATGCAGGCCAGGTGTGTCTGCTCCGTGCTTCTGGAATTGAGAGCATGGTGCAGAGATTCCCAAGTGGCTGTGGACAGTCAGCTGGCTCCACACAGGCTAATTTTCTTGGTCTGAAAATTGCAACTCTCAGAGCTGGAAGCAGAGAAGGTGGGAGCATGGAGAAGACAGTGTCAGTTCAGGGGAGAAAACAAGAAGGTCATTGCAATATTTTTCAGGTAAGGATGCAAGAGAAGCAGGAGAGTGTGGGGGAAGGAGAAACAAGGATCAGGAGCTGGATCAAGTGAGATGCACTGAGCTGCCAATTCCCTCAGAAAAGAAAGGCAAAGAAAGTTGAAAGTGCAGTAGCTGGGAGGGCATGAAACTTTAATTTGTGCCATCAGTGGCTCACTGGCTGCTGGGAAATGCATTCAGTATAAATCCTAGTGAGGGCCAGGGCTGAGGCTGGGACAGAACACGTTTTTTAGAGGGTAGACCCCTTGTGTGGACAAAGAAAATTATTATTAAACACTTATTTGATAAAGTATTTACACAATCTTCTGTTGAAAGGCTCAACCCTATAGGAATTTTATTTCCAGTGGAAGAATATAAATTATCACGCCAGTATACATTTTTATCTTACCAAAAATAAACTTACCAGAAAAAGGATTTTTGCCAATTATTAGCACATTTGGCAAAGACATCATGATCAACTGCTGCAAAGTCTCCTATGAAAGTGAATTAAAACATTATTTACAGCATATGTACTGAATGAAAGCAAACATCAAATACCAACAGCCATTGAAGAGAAATCAGTATTAATTAAACAGTTTTAATATTTTTCAGGAATTCATGCACACAATTCGTACAATACTTCATTATTTGCATTCTAATTAAAAAAAAATTATGAGTTACTTCTACAGAAGCTTTGTTTTACTGGTTTGCACAATCATCTCACACAGCAAAATCCTCTTGTGGCAATGAGCTGGCTTAGGGACCTTAAGCCAAAGAGATCCCGAGTCTCAGAATGCAGCAAAACCCTTTAAATTTATTATGTTCATGTTTTCCTGACTAACTTATTGATACATATTGATTTTATTGGCTCTGAGGTGCATTTCTATTGAAAAAAAATCGATTTCCTTTATTTCAGGCTTTCTTTGGCCTCACCAGAAGGTGGATGTGAAAATCCCAGGGGTTTTTGCTGCAGTGACAAGGGGCCAGCTGTGAATATAAAGGTACAAAGCCCTGTGTGCACAGTCCCATGGAATTTTAGCTTGGAAGTGGCACACACCAGGCAGCAGCTCTGCCTCTCTGCTCCATGGATTCCATCAGTGGAGCTCCTGTAATGGCTGTAATCGGGTCAAATCCCCAGTCTAGACAGAGCCTAATGCTCCTGGAGCAGAATAGTCTTTCTCCTGTTCCCAGATGTTTATTCCCAGCAGATGCCATCCCATAGTCAGGCTTTTTGTTTTTCCACAGTGACAGATCCATTACTATATAAAATGCTCCCTACTCAAAAGCAACATATTCCAGAAGAGCCCAAGGCACACATCAGGTGCCTCATCTTAAGCAACAACCTAACACAAGTCCATTTCCTTAAGGTCAAATTGAAAAAAAAAACCCCAATATTTGTTGAAAAACACCTGTAGAAATGATTAGCTATAGCTATACTTGAAAGTTACCACCAGTCCATATACAACATCCAAATGATACCTGAATTGATTAATAGTAGACTGAAAAATATATTCCCTCTGGACACACCTAAGACAAATTATAAGGAGGGGGAAAACAGCTCTGACCTCCTCAAATATCATGAAATTCAACCAACTATGATGCCTGTACCTCTCAGACTTTGATAAAGACCATTTTCAAATTGAAGCAAGACACAAAGTCCACCACAGGATGTTTTAAAGCAATATAAAACAGACAAAATAGAATTAATTTAATGAGTATTGACAGCTACTATGAAAGAAAATCACATACTTTTAGAGTGGCTTTTTGGGGGTGGTTTTTTGGTAGTATCTCAAATAATTCCATGGTGCTTTCAGAAAGCTGATCATGTATCAAAGCAGAGTATGAGAGCATGACCAAAATATGTGTTGCTGAAAGGACAAGATCACCTGTTTCCTTACAGCACCTCTGCCTTGCCCCAGAGATGTCTGACACCTTTTCTGTCACTCCGTGTTAACCTCAGCACTGGCTTTGCTTGCACTAACTTTTACAGCTCATTAGCATTTATTTTACTGAAGATTTCCACATCCTCAGTCAAATCTGCTGAGAGTCATGGATGCTCACTGGATTAAACCTCTCGAGCCCACCAAAAATTTAGAATCACTTGTCTTGAACTAACTGCTGAGAACAGTTCCACGCTCTCACACTGCCAAGAAATTACTGGTTCAGGACCAGAACTGTAATTCCAGAGAATAACAAAGATGATGCAGCAACAAAAAAAAAAATTGACTAATCTAACATAACACATTAATTTTGAAAGTTACATTCTACCACTGCAGGTTTTTTGACAAGTACATCCACAGCACTGCTGCTGTGACAAACTGAGAGGAGGTTTTCCACATATGTTCTAAAACCACATGGAACAAACCAGCATGGACAAGCCCACAATGAGAAATGCTAAAAATTCCAAATTCCCACATTCATCAGTGATTCCAAGAGTCAGTACAATCCTGTCTGGGCACAGAGAGTGCTCCCCTGGGATCCCAGGCATCCCCAGGGAGCACCCCCAGGCACGGTGCCAACACACTCAGCTTTCAGGAGCACTGGGCTGGGAGGCTCCTGCCTCACCCCAGGCTAAGGGAGGCCTCTCACTTCGATTCCAAGGCATCCATCAAGCCCCAGCTTTGCTGCCCTGGGGAATTTCACAGGTGACAGGAACTCAGCTGACCCCTGTGTCAAACAGCCCATCCTTTAACACTTCAGCTACCACAAAGCACAAACCTCTGTAGGGAGTGAATATCTAGACATGCAAAAAGCAATTTTACATTCACAGGGGCTCTCCAGTTTGGAGAGTAAATGCTTTTACTCCTGCTAGAAACACCAGCCCTTCAATGTTTGCATGGTGACCAAAACCCTGAAAGATTTTGGAGGGAAATGAGGGAAAAGTGTATAAAACACTTAAAAGGGCAGTTCAATATAGCTTGGACTATTAAAGGCATGCTGACTGGTTTTACCAGTTCTTCAAAAAGAGTATTTTTTTATTTTAAAAAAGCTCTAATAAACTTATTTCTATCACAAAGGCTTGGAGCAACATCCACAATCCTGAATCATCCCAAGGTACCTAAATGCCAGAAATTCTGCCTGGTGATACCATGAGGCCAGTGCAGGACAGGGAATGCTTTGTGTGCCAATAAAGATCAATCCTGTCAGTGCTTTGTGCCTTCTGCTGCACCAGTTGCAGAACACTAATGCCTGGTGGAAAATGATTTCCATTAGGAAAAGGAAAAGCATTTGGGCCTTAGCAGGCAGCACATACAGCCGTGTGCAGGGGCTGCCAAGGAGAGAAGGGTGGGCAGTGCTGGGAAATCCCTGGTTGGTCAGGGCAGTGACAGCTGGGAACTCTCACTGCACTCAGTTTTGGGAAGCACACACTGTATGGACACAGCACAGGAGGTGTGGGAAAGGCAGAGCCAAGGTTTTCTCCCAGGTCTGGGCTCTCCTGGCAGGAAGGAGGGTGGAAGGGCACTGAAAGCCACACTCAAGGGACACTGGTGACATCCAGCAGCACAGAACCAGCTCCCACTGCATCAAACTTCAGTGCAGAACTTCTTAGATCCTCACTGCATTTACTACAAATTCCCAAACTAATTCTAAGCCCAGTGAATTTAATCTCATTTTTCTAACAACAATTCCATTTACAAGACTAAATGCACGTGTAATAATCTCTCTTACTGGCACAAAACTTGCTTCAACTCAGAAAATACCAACCAATAATACTTGATGCACCACAGGAGTAACTGAACACACAAAATATCTATTCTATAAACAGATCATCATTCATACAAAAATGTGTCCACACCACCTTTATTCCTGTAAATAGTGATCAAAAATTGGACCAGATATCTCCATCATCCATACAAGTATCTCTTATTGATCTTATTCCTGTTACCCTGAGAAACATAACTCCAGAAGAAAATTCAGAAATTATTCCAGGCAAAACACAACACAACACAACAATTACTGACCTGATAGTAGGTTTTTATTTGTTTCACCAAAACAGACAAATTTTGAATCCTTAACGATGCATCATTGTTGACTTTTTTATTTATCCTCTGATTAGCCGACTTTGGATTGCTGCAAAAAGAAAAAAGAACACATGAAACAAGTTGAACATTAATCTTGAAAGCTTTCTCTTTAAAACAAATGGTAGAGTGAATGTGCCAGCACAGCCATTCCTTGTCTTGATTACCATGCCTTGTTTTTCCCTCCACAAATCAATCAGGAGTTGTGGTGGATGGAAAGAGCTTGAAATGTGTCTCTGCCACAGCCAGCCAGCCCCACATTCTTGTTTGCCATCACAATTCCCAGGAAATGGGTCTGACAGCAAAGTTCTTGTGGCTATAGGGTGGTATTTCACTACCACCAAGAACAAAATGGAATTTTTAACTTTTAGAACGATGATGAATATAAAACACGTTGTGCTAACACACACTAACCTATAAATATAAACATATTTACAGATTTTTAAATATATTTACAGGTTGTTGAAATGTGTCAACAAAGGGGTTATTAATTGGAGTTTTTGTCATGTACTATCATATACTACCAGATTTTTCTCTGGTTTGTCTTGGCTTCAGGGAGGAAATCAATCACTTTTTCCTTCACAAAGCAGAAAGGATCTGAGGAAATGCAGATGAGTCACCCTTTTTCAATACCTCCTAACACACACAGGACAGACAGCATGACAACCATTCATTCACTGGGATTTCTCATGGAAAACCATGCAGAATCAACCCCTCCACAACACCCTCTGAAATTAAAGAATTCCTAAGGGATGGCCAATGTGAAGTTTCTCACTTTTACAGGTTCTTGATACAGTTGCACAATGCAACTTTTGATATTTAATAGTATTATTACTACCAGATAAATGAGAGCTGGCTGGGATGCTGCACTCAAAAACAAACTACCAAATTTTCCCTGTCAAATCAGGGCTCCCTGCAGGGATGTGTGTCTGCTGGCTCTGGTTTTATTCAACAATGTCATTACACACACTTTCCAGAACAGCCACTGGCAAACTTGGGGAGGAAAAAAAAACCCAAAAAACAACCTTCAAAAAATACTATGGCAATGGAGAATGATCCTGGTAAAGTGCAAAAGTAATGGAATTCAATAATTACACAGAGGCAAAGGATTAGAGTCAGAACCAAATGTAGAAAGAGAAGTCATTTGCTATAAAACAAAAAGTTTCTCATACTCTCTGTACAAAAATTATATATTTTTCACTTACATATGTTACCTACAAAAACTTTATTTGCCTTTTACAGTTTGCTTAACTTTTAGCCTATTTGATTTATTTTTTAAAGATGTATTTATGTCTTCTCCTCAGTTTACTGCTTACCAGCATTTCCTGGCTTGCAAGCACAAATAGAAATAATAGAAAAAACCACTGCTGGGAAAGGAAGTCAGGTCATATAAATAATGCACCTCCAACACAGACATTTTTAAAAGAAAAGTAGTAGGCACAGTATTTTTTCTGTATTCATTATTATAAATCTAGGAAAATTAGGACAGGGGTAATTGCCTCATTCCTAAATGCTCATCACCACGTTCCTAAAAATATTACTAACAATTAAAATACATTTTAGAACATATTAGCCAAACCACGTGACTAAGATGTGACCTTGGGTTTATTAGTTCAGCCAACCTGTAGCTTTAAAAGCAACTAAATGGGCTAAAAATAATGCTGCTTTGCAGATGCACAGAACTGGACTCCTTTCCACACTGAATTCATTCAAATTTGTTAAAATCACAAGAGAAAATCCACAATAAATCCTGCTGACCTACAGAGATCAGCAGAAGTCTCCTATTTCTACATACATATCTCCAAAAGGCCGATTTGGACCTTTAATCTTCATCTTTAATCTTAATGACCATGGGATTATCTCTGGGCTTTTTCATCATCTTCAGCAGCATTTCTGCAGCCACACATTTCAGATGCCTCTCCCTTCAGAGCACTCAGAACAGGGCACAGGGGTTTCCTGGATATTGTGCCAGCTCTTATTTTTAGCATCGACACCAAAATTAGTGTGCAACCACAAGAACTCAAAACACAAACGTCATAAAAGCTCAGGCTTTCCATTTTCTCATTTCCAAAGCTGCATTAGGATATTGAGATTGATCCTGGATGAAGAAAAACTTGAATATTTGCATAGCACTGGATCTCCATGACACCAGGGGATCAGCAGGGAAGGCTTGGGCTGCTTTAACAACCTCACCTCCCTCTATGACAAACTGATCTGCTCAGTGCCAAAATTATTCATTCCTGCAGCTTAAAACACAAAGTTGGGGAGTTTTTTTGTTTTGGTTTGGCTTTTGGTTGTTGGCTTAAATTGCAGGAAGCAGTTTACTGAGATTGTGAACTTTTGCTGGGAAAACTTGGGCCACAGATGTGCTCTGAGCTGTATTTTTACCACTTGGAAAAACTACACTGTCCCCAGTTTCAAGATGCTCTGCTAGAGCAGATGATCAGCAGTTAAAATCAGAATGTCAGCCTCGGGACAACATGGTGCACAGAAAAAAATTATTTTAGTAATTTTAAACTTTGCCAGAAGATTATGGCAAAGGGTCCAAACTCCAAGTTCCC
The DNA here is from genome assembly GCA_013397375.1 of Toxostoma redivivum. Lineage (NCBI taxonomy): Eukaryota > Metazoa > Chordata > Aves > Passeriformes > Mimidae > Toxostoma > Toxostoma redivivum. The sequence continues at coordinate 152,470 of VXBI01000717.1, forward strand.
CTAACACTTTTCAGCAGAACTTAAAAGTAACAAAAGAAGTTTAACCCCCTGTTTTTAAGGTTCAATAAAAGCAAGGTAGTGAGATATCAGTACTAACACTACTAATCTCTACCAATCACTTTGAATTTAATTAAACATGTACCCTCAATAACTCACTAGTAGATTAATTTTTTTGGGTTTTTTTGGTAATGAATCTGCTCTTGGCTCATTGTTCTTCAAGCATGGGAAGTCAGTTGTCTTTGACACTCTCAATTAATACATGCTAGCCACGACTAGGATGAGTGACTTGGACAGAGAATTGTTTCCACTGCTTCCCAGAGTGAAATCCTGCTCTCAGCACCTCCCAGTGCAAGCAGCACTTCACCTGTGTGTTACAGTAATTGAGATCTTTCTAACCACATTATGTCATTAAATGATTATACACACAGACTGCTCATAGGCTACCTACTAAAATGAAAATAAATGTTGAAAACCGAGGGATTCTTCCACCAAGTGACCTCTGTGCTGGTGCTTGGCAGAGCTCCCTCACGTTCACTCACTGATTTATCTCTACCTTTCAGATTGTGTTACAGCTGGCAGGTTTGTGGATGAACAGCCAAGCACAGACCTGACAGATCCCTCCTCACACCACTGCTATGAAAGGACCATGATTAGCTCCTTGAACAGGAGATTCCTTATTTTAAAAAATTAACTAAACCCACCTTCACTTCCAATACTGATAACCAGGTCTCATTTTCTCAAATGCACTAAACAGCATTTGAAATATTATTTATTTAGTCAATACAGTTCATCACCTTAAGTACTGATGTCTTAATTTGTCCCTCTCAAAGAGGAAATAATATAGCAGGATGTCAGCTACACATTTCCATTTTATGTTGTTTGTAGAACTGTATTTTTCAGGCTGGTCCAAGTCATGGCATACTAATTTTTTCACTAAGCATGAAGTTTGATGTGCAACTATTTTTAATACAGAAAGATAAGATTCTAAACTTGAACTGCCAAAACTGTCTAAGAGCATCTTTAAACTCATCTACAGTTCTTGTAAACTAATTTATCAAAGATTTTAATTAAGTATTTGGACCATTATTTTGAACTGTTGAATTTTTATGACCAGCAAAATGTTTATAATGATTCTATTTTAATGAATGCAAAAACAATTCTGTTAATTAGAATACATTAGGCCCAAAGACACTGAAATAAACTGGTGGAAACACAGGATGCAAATTCAATAGTTTTGAAGATAAGAAGGTCCATCTTGGAACCAGTTTAAGACACAGCTTTAAAAAGCAGCTTTTTAAAACCCTAAGATTCTGTTGGCTACTAGAAACATTTTTAAGGCCATCCATGCTCTGAACTGCTCCTTTTATGAGGTGGGGATACTGAGCTGCTTCAGTGGCAAACAGCCCAACAAAATAGGGCAAATCTGTCTAGAAGTCGATAGGAAGCAGAGCAGTAAAAGATACCCTTAAGCAATTTTACATTTAAGAGCAACCTACTTATGACAAGATACATTAATTTCAATAGCAATAAAGGCAGACAGAGGCATCTATCCCAATAATGCATTAGTTTAAAACTCCTGATTACAGAGAGAACTTCAGAGATTTTGAAATACTACCAGTGTCATGAATCACAGATTGAGACTTCATATAATCAGGGATTATGTGTCTTTAATTTTTCATTGACCAAAATCTATCAGAAATGGCAATGTGATAGCTTAATGGCCTCGTGCTTAAATCCATGCAGACTGCAAACCAGTTGTGTCCTCCCTTGCCATCTGTTCCTTGATGGTACTTAATGATTAAGTCTGGTACCATAACGCAGCCTAATTTGAAATATACCATTGTTTGAATGTATTTGGTGAGTTCAGTGAAATGCTACCCCGTTCTTTAGCTTACAGCAGCACAGCATCCACTTGTACAAATCAATGCTGCATGCCTACTACAGTTTATTTTCTGCAAAGTGCTTTTAACTGGAATGCTGAGGTTCACTCTTGGTATCTGTGAAATATTTTAGTAATTACTGATAACAGAATTTTGGGATAGACTTTGATTAATAAAGCAGCATCTTCATGAGTCACTAATAAGCGTGCTCAAAATGTGTTTTACAAAGAGATTTAGACCAACAGTGTCCTTTTACTGACAAAGCAATTAAAAAGTCTAAATAAAATTGGAGAAAAATTGGCAATCTTCAAACTGCTTAAACATTTGACAATCTAGCTTTAGGCTGGACAACACCTGTATTTCTACCCTCAAGACTGTTTGAGCAAAAACCAATGTACAGCTGAAATGGTTGCTCAAATATCTGAAGATATCCAAACACTGAGACACCCTATGCCACAAAATCAGTATTAATAGCTCAATTTAAGGACACTCTGCTAAGTCTGCACTCAGCAAGGATTGACTTCTGCGTGTGCCACAAGTCCAACAGCTGCACCCAACATTTTCTGCCTCGTGATCAGGCCAGCTTTAGGAAGCAGAACATCTAAAGTCTTTTGGCCCTTGCACAAAACCCCACTTCCTAGGATGATGTCCAACATCATAAACTGTTAGGAGGCTGAAGCCCTATGCCTATTTAAAAATAAAAAACAACCAAACCACGACCAACTGGCCTAACCCAAACAGAGTGGCTGGTGGGATCCCAGGGAGCTCTGCCAAGAACATTTCCGTGAGTTAAAAGTATGAGAAAACAAGAAAGGAGGCAAAACAGTTCACCTGTCATTGCTAAACCCCCTAATTTCAAAGTTTATAGAGCAACCACTGTCCTTACCATCAAATAGTATGAAATAACTTTATTACTGTTGTTTCAGTTCAATCTTGACTATTCTTTTCCTATCACACTAAAAGTAGAATGTAACAAAAATGAAGCTTTCTGCCAAAAATTGAACCTGCTACCACACCACAAATCATTGAATGTGGAGCAGCCTGTGCTCCACAGCTGGCAAAAGCTAATCTGGCTGCCACCAAATTAACAAGTGTCACTCACAGAAAGGAAAATCTATAGGATTTAGAGCAGCACAGAACACTTAACACACAAAATAAACACCCCTAGGTATTAAAAATTTGAGAATTCCCAGAAGAAACATCAACAAACATTTTTTTTTTTAATGAGAAAAAACATATGAGAACCAGAAAGTCTGACAAACATTCCAACAAATCTAAGTATCTTTCAAGGGACATCTTGTTGGTTTGCTTGGTTGGTTTTGGAGGAGTTTTTCAACTACAGAAGCAGGAAATATCATTTGAAAAGGGAGAATTAAACTGCTGTAGTACTTGCAGCACACAATTTTCCAAATTAAACTGAACCTAGAAGGTTTAGTTAAAGGTTTAGTTAATTTTCCCAATTAAACTAAACCCAAATGGATGCAAGAGTGTACAGGCCAAAGGAGAGGAAAGCAAGAGGATGGACATGCCACAGAAGCAAAATATTGAAGATCATGAAGTCTGAAGTTTTGACTTCTATTTCAAGCAATGCTTGCTATTTTCCCCTCTAAGAGCCAACATTTTTTACTTCTGAAAGGAGTCCAAATTTTGCAGACCCATTCAGTTCAGTACCAATTAACAGAGCAGTTGAGAACTCCTTGACTTTGTGATGAATTCCTGAAAGTGACTGCCCACGAGAAGGCTGCAAACATTGCCACCCCCAGCAATCCTGGCACAACAGCAACATCAGTTTTACAGACAAGCACTGCCAAGGTGCAGCAAGACTTGGCACCAAACATCCCAGGGCACTGCAGCCAGGAAATGTTTCCACACTGCACCCTGGGAAACCTGCAGTACCAAAAAAAAAAAAAAAAACAGCACCACAGCAGCATGTACTTGGCTTTATCTGATAATCACAGCACTACCAAAAATTATTTCTCCTTTGAAAGACTTGGAAAAGAATTCACTCGTTTTGTTCTTGACTTTAAACTTGGCTGAAGCTACAAATTCTCAAAAAATATCAGTTCTTGCTTCAGAGCCATAATAGCTAAACACCTCAGTTCTCAGCACTAAGAACTACAGGAAATACTAATGTGTGATCACCCAAGTGAGATGGCACCAAAGCTACACAAATATTGCAGTTCTAGTGACCAGAAATATCTTCAGTTGTAAAAATAGCACCATGTAGATTTCCACAAAATACTTTTGGCTGAAACACCATGACTGTAGATAATTTCCTTTCTCATGAAGGGAAACAAACTCTCTATAAGTAAATTATTAATAATAAAATACATTTTAATCTTTCTCTACACCCATTTTTAAACAATGTGACATTTGCTGCATTCTCTCATACATCTCCTAGTATCTGTATTCTGGTTTTGCCCAGCACACACAACACTCCAAATATACAGCAAGTGTATTCCCAAACCACCAGGAAATTCCAGCAGACACTTTTTGCTCAGGGGCTTATTTAAGAAAAACAAAGATACCACACAGAGGAAAAACTAGAGCAAATATTCCCCTGAAGCTTAAACCAAAATAAAATTCTGTAATAAACCTAAGTGGACTGTCTTCTGTCACTACAGGAAAGGAGGCAAGTATTGGAGTGCCTCTAAATGTACAAAGATTCACTCAATGGCCAGGAATACAACAGGCACCATTTTTGAGCTCATCCCATGCAATTTCCTGTCCAAAAATACAACATCAGACAATCTGTGCTTGGGTCAAGCAGCAGCCTGGTTCCATTCAAAGCCTTGGAATCAATTAATCCCATGAAAGGGAAGGGAGGCATTTTGCAGACAGTGCTCAACACCTGCCTCTGGAGCATCTTCAGGATAAAGACTGGACTCTAAAACAAAGTAAACAAACACAGAGACTCTCACACAGCTACTCCCAAATAATCTTTGACCACTGAAGTCATGTGCTCTAACAAAGCAGCATTTTGGGAAAATGTCTTGATCCCTAAATAATTGCTACCTAGGGAAAAGTGGTGCATTATGAAAGACAAGGAAGGCAACAAATTGCTGTTTAGCTTAGAGAAAAAAACAGGAGGAATCAAAAATAAGAGGAACATATGAACAAACACAAAACTCAAAAGGCCCTTCTTAACAGAAGAAACAAATGAGGAAAATCTAGAAGTAAATCTCAAATTTGGCATAGGATGAGCTTAATTTAGCACTCAAATTCAGTTACCTAGGTTAGCTTTTAAAAGAAACATCAGAGCACAGCAATACTTTGTCAAAGTTGTGGTGGAGAGATCCCCAGACCAGCCATGAAATCTGAAGCAGCACAGCCTTGCCACTGAAGGGTACAAGCTGATCAGCCAGGTGTCTGTAGCTAACTTCAAATTTGTCTGGATTTTACTGCTGCTTTTATTCTCATAGAGTGCTTTGAAACAGCATGGAGAATGTGAGATGCCAAATTCTCTGAAAAAGAAACTGCAAAGCCATAGTGAATGTGTGTTCTTTCCTTGCCAGAATGCTTTCAATGCTGAGACAAGTTATTTTGATATTAGATCTAAGATGACTATTTATGGAACAGGTTGACAGGCTTAACAGAAACCTCTGTATGTACTAAAAATAGTTTTAAATTCAGTTTTTATTCCCTGGCCCAAGGTACTAGCCTACAGTAAGGATGGGATCAGTAGTAGGCTACCAAATGAAATAAGAGACAGTCAAAAAAATAACCAAGATGGCACATGAAGGAGAGAGGAAAGAAGTGGATGTGTAAATGAAAAGGAAGGTTAGATGATTTAATTCCTAATCTTCAAAATTTTGCAAGGAACAAGAGTGAACTGCAGAGTAGTTTCCAGCTCAGAAATAAATCAGGGTAGCCAAGAAGTGGACATCAGTTGTGGTAAAGGGTACAAAAGCATAACAAAAACTAGTAAAACAGAGACAAGCACTTCAAGCTGATTGATCAGCCCATGGACTTCTCCCCTTTATCTGTGAAAACCCCAAGCACCTTACAAGTGCAGGTATCAGCCTGTGTCCACCTCACCTGCCCATTCAGAGCTCACTGCAGGCTGATGGGCTACAATTATTCATCATTACACTACGTTTTCCTGTTCTCTAATCAAAAGGGTTTCATTCCAACAGTCCTGGTGCACATCGTGCTGGACCACTTATTAAAGAATTTGCCTCTTCACAAAAAATGTGACTGTTACAAATCCAGCTTTCCTGAAGAAAAATCTCAGCCCTGCTGCTGCAGAACTACTCTTGGGAGCAACAACTCTCACAAAGTCCAAGTGACACCTTGCACCTGTGGAAAACCTGACAGAGCACATCTGGGAAGTGGGAATTCATACCACAAAGTGATAAAGTTGTGGACTTAATAATATCTGACCTTCTTTCTAAAACACATGTTCCTACTTCTGCTGCCAAAATCCCCGATTTCCTTTTCCTCAAAACTCTTTTCCATCTCCCCACCCAGCCAGAGCCTGGCTGAAGCTGCCTCTGCCTCCTTGGCCTTCCCAAGAAGGAGTTAATTGGATGGAGTGGCTGCTGCTGCACTCTCTCACAGAGCCAGGCAGCTGGCTCCAGCACTGCAGACCCAGTCCAGTTTTCAGGGAAAGAAGATATAGGCAAGCCAGGAGTATGGGCTGGCAAGCTCAAGTGCTTGGAAAAAAAGCACACAAGTGAAGGCTGAGAGCTCAGAACAGCAGCCAAGGAAACTGTCCACATTCTAGGCACACACCACCAGCGTGGTGGGAGCAAACAGACAGCCAGTCCACCTGGAAAATCTGATGCTGGGAAAGGCCTGCAAGTGGATTCAGTCAGAAAAACACTGGGAGAATGGTAAAAGGGGAAAAACCCAGGAGAAGAATAAAAGACTTCATCTTTGAATTAGTTTTCAGCATGTCTGGATGCAAAGACTGATATGGAAAGTATCACTTAGTTGATGTAATTAAGACTAAAGTTATAAATGGCACACTGGGATGAAAGCAGCCAGGTTTTCCAGACAGTGGATTAAATTAACTTTGGTTCTGTACATCACCAACTCTGCACAGTCTGGGTCCAACAGTTCCTTTAAACCAGATTTATTTCCACAAATACAAAGCACAGTAAAATAAAACAATTAGAGCTAAAATACTCTTTCAAGTCTTCGTTGCTTGACCAAATATTAATGGTGGTGGTAAATGTAATGAAAGCCCCCATCTTGTAACTACTTGCAGCTGTCTCATTTTATTCAAAGGAACCAGCAAGACTCTTGTCAGTTTGGGAACCACAGCTCATACTAAAAGACTTTCATCATTTCTTACCCAATCCTATTGGAATTCTGTTAACAAGTATCAGAGAACAAGACCTATCAAAAATGGAACTAAATACCACTCAGAAAATGAGTGTTTCTGTAAAAATACCGTGATTTTTTTGGATCAGAGGAGTTTATAAACAGCACAGTGCTAAGACTATTTAAAAAAACCTGAGGTGATGTTAATCAGGTTCTGGAAAAATATCTCCAGGACAACTGAGTATTATTTTACTGCAGTTGTACTTGGGTGTGCAACAGGTGACTAATCCATTGAATTACAGTGGTTCACTGATTTCAGTACCATGCACATCAGATTCCACTCCAGCCTATGAGCACTTTATAAAGATAATTTCAGAAACATTACAATACAAAGGTGAAGGTATGAAGCATTCCTGGCATGCCCCTCCACCTCCCTGCCATGGCAGAACACCGCTGCAGTGATCTCTGGTGCTCTGATTTATTTCCAAGAAGCATGACCCCTTTTTTGTATCAAAGAACACAAAGATAAAGGCTCAGATTTAGAAAGACAGATGGGTTTCTATCCACAAGTATCAGATACTGACTGATCCCAGCAGAAGGTAAGTAACCAGATACTTCTGAAGAACGGGACCTAAATTTAAACAGGAAATTAGAGACATTCTCCCAAGTTAGGAGCTAATACTATAAACACTGGGATTCTCCTTAATTAAAAAAAAAATTAAAAATAATGATTAAATTGGCCTCCAGCATCTGCAGCAAGGAAGAGCCCTTCAGATATAACTGGACACTGAACAGAATCTGTGCAATTTTCACATGTCCTGAAAGATCCAAAGGTAAAAAAACATACATGGAATGTATGAATTCTCTCATGGATGAGGTACTAAAACTCAGGGCTGGTAAATCCCACAACCTCAGCACCATCAGCATCCTGCAACTATTCCAATGCTGACACTTCTCTTCCCTGTCTGAATCACTACAATTGTAGAAAACAAAGTTGATTCAGACAAGCACAAGGAGAAACAAATGCTGGACTCTCACTTCTAGATGATGGAGGGCAAGATTAACTCTTTTCTAACTGAACAAAAAACCTTCTCTAACTAACAAAGCCACTTTTTTTTTTTTGACTGTGTAACTGTTTACAAACCATGCCTAATCCAGCATTAACACTCACTTTTATGGTCACAGAATTTGTTTTTTCAACATTTGGCAAGAATAAAGTAAGTATTAAAGTAAATGTGCAGCAGGACCACAGCACCTCTAAGAGCCCCCACTGCCATAGCTCCTAACCACAGACCTCTAGTTTTCATGTGAAGTCACTGAGCTTCAAAAAACAAAACCAAAACAAACAACCAAAAACAATTCCTCAACCCCAACACTCTGAAGAAAACACTCTTCTTTTGAAGTCACATGACACAAATTTTTCTGCCACATTTCCTCAATATATGGTAGCAAAGAATGAAAGGAAAGTAGAAGAGAAATAAAAAGGGAAAACACTGGAAATCATCTGTATTGAGGATTAGTTAGAGACAGATCTTTGAAGTATTTTTTTGCAAATGAAGACACTTGCTTAATAGATGGATATCCAAAGAGAGCAGGACTAAAAGTTAACACAGGTTTCCACACTGACTTCACCACAGACAGGACCACACTGCAGAACATGAAACAATTTTTCCCCTATTTCAATCCTGGCACAAAACCCAAAACAAACTGAACTTTCCCAAAATGTGAACAGAGTTCTAAGAGGCAACTCTAAGCAGTAACCAGCCGTGATACATCTCAGTTCCCAAAAGGCCTGCCAGTGTAGTGACATATTTCTAAAATTAATTTTATTTGTACACCAATGCTTTTCCACACACCTCCAGTTTGAGGTCGTTTTCACTGTCCTGAACACTAAATTATTTTCTTTTTAAATTTACATCTCCAATATGTATTTTTACACATACACACCCAATGCTTCCTAAGTACAGTAATCATGGCATGGGGTCAAGGATGCACGAAGTCACAGCCAAATTCAACACACGGTGCCTTCAGCATGGGAATGTTCCTTCTCCACAGTTTTCCATTTTATATACATGCATCAGGTATCAATTTATATTCAGTATTTAAAAAACTGACTGAAAAAAAATTTAACTTTAAGACTATATTCTTCAAAATCATCTTATTCCAGTGCTAAACTTGCCTTCCAGCTGTCCAACTTTTTTATCCCATAGAAGTTCTACATATCAAATGCATGGCCACAGCTGACAATCTATTTGCTTTATGTAATCCAAGAAAAAAAGAAGTTGTAAAATAAAAATAGTATTCTTCAGTGAAATGCATCACTTAAACTTCTCATTGAAGTGTGCCAGAATCCACTCCAAATTATTTTCTGTTCAAAAAGTTCCATCCCACCAAGTTTTCCATATTCTTCAACATTATAGTGAACATTAGAAGTGAATAATTGGGAGTCTTAGTTGTACAGAAGTCGGTGACAAAGAAAATACTGGTTTCAAAAGGCTGTGAATTCACACTTGCTTGCATGTGGTAAAGGGTTGCTCTTCTGACACAGATTAGTTACACAAGCTGAACACCAAGGGCAAAAACTTTTAAAGCACTAAATATGAATAAAAGCTACAGGCAAAGCAAGAGGATGCCCATCCCTGAGCAGAGTTCCTGAGGAACAGCTGCCAACACAAGCTGCTCATGCACTGATGGACCTACCCAGCCACCCATAAGCCTACAGCTTTTCATACCTATACAGAAAATTGATGTATGTCTCAGCAGAGACTCAAAATATCATAAAAAATAAAAAAAAAGGTGTGTAGCAATTTTTGCACTAGTAACACTTTTATGATTATATCACTAGACACCTGACAAGTGTTACTCCCCAGCATGACAGTAGTGGGCAACATTCCAGTCAAAATTATGATTAACAGAGAGCCACTGTAAAGGATTTTTTCTGACAACCAGCGTTTTCAATAAACAGTTTATAAACCCATGTAAAAACGTTTCTTCTCAGAAACCACACTCTACACTCACAATTAAAGCATCAGCTTTACTGCCCAACTGCTATCCACTTTAATTTGGAAGCATGGAAAATGAAGAGGAAGGAGTTTAAGGGCAGTCCTTTTGCTCAGTGAACAACGCCGTGTGAGTTGCATGCCATCCTTAAGTTGCATGTCACGTGCACCAAGATATGGATTGGAACCTTATTAGCCAAGCAAATTTATTCAAAATTTTCCTTATGAGCCTGACTTACAGCAGGATGAACCTTTTCTATGCCTCTCAGTGGAAATCTGGGAAACTATTTACAGTCATCCCATTTTCCAGTAAGTTCTACAATGATGATTCAGCCTGTATCACACTATACATCCTGCAAATACATTGCCTGGACATTCAGCTGTGCAGAGTCAGGATCTGCCACCACCCCAAGTCTCCTCTTAACTCCCCACATGACCATCTCACGCACAAATGAAAGTAATTCACCAAGGTCAATACGGGGAGAGGGCGAAAAGGGCTTTTCAAAAGGCAGTAAAAAAAAATAAAAAAGAAATAAGCCAGCAAACAATTCCCCCAAGGCAGCGCTTGCCCACACTCACATTTGCAGCATGACTTCGTTCAGATACACTCCATCCACCAGCGCCACATATTCCTCCAGGTTGGTCCCATTTCCTCCAGCCAGCGGTCCGAACGTCTTCACCTGGAACAGAAGCAGCAGCAGCAGCACCGTGACACCAACTCCACCTTCGCTCCCCTGCCGCAACGCTCCCCTCGAACAATGAGCAGAATAAAACCGGGAATGTGCGAGGGGAAAATGAACGCTTACCCAGGTGACAAGAGGGCTCGACATGAACTGCTCCAGAAGGGGTGTGAAGATCTCGTTCTCCATTTTACAAGAAAATGGTTAACATCAATGCAGCTCCTCTGATGCAAAAAATTAAAGATAAGTCCTTCACTGCAGCAACTCTCTGGAACGCTCCTAGGAATCAGCTGGAGTAAGTGAACCCCATTTTTACCGAACGATGCAACAGCAACAAAAGTCAGTGCACTGGCAAGCGGGATTTATCCTCCTCTTTCAAGAAAAAATGCATCCGAAAGTCCATCTACGCGTATTTCAGCCTTTCCATTGATGCCTCTCCCTTCCTACATAGCGAAGGGGTGGAAGGAAGGAAGGACGGAAAGAAAAGAGGGAGGCTGCCTAGCTACTGGGATTCTGCATAAAAAAAAAAAAAAAAAAAAAGAGAGGAAGGAAAAATCTGCTTCAGCAGCGGCAGCGCCTCAGAAAGGAAGGAGAAATTCCAGCCGAACTCCGCAAGCTCATCCTGACCCTTCCCCACAAAAAAAAGCCCCGAGCCCGGGCGAGCGGAGCAGCGACCCCCGCCCCTCAGGCAGCCAAACCCCACGGGCTGCGGCTGCACCAGAGCCCCGCTGCCCCCCCGCGATGGCACCGACAGGGAGCCGGCCGCCGCAGGGATCGGGGGCTATTTTAAATCAGTTCCCTTTTCTACCCCTTCCCTTTTCCACTAAACTGCGACGCCAGAGAGCGGCAGGAGCGGCACACGCC